>KZ651138.1:690427-736501 GCA_001010745.2 Gerris buenoi | reverse complement strand
AGCTTACTGGTTTAGAGCACTGTACTGGATATACAGAGGCCCGGGTTCAAACCCCGGCGCTGGAGCTTGTTTTTCTCTGACTGTTTCCCGTAGTTAATAATTATTATAATTTGATTTAAATTTAAATTTAATCATTCCATAGTATGAATACTACCAAAATCGTAAAAAATTAATTTCTAATTATTAATAAAACAGTAAAAAAAAATGACAAATCAATGTCCAGAAAAAAAGTATTTTTCCGTAACAAGAATGTATTAGACATGCTAGATTTTATCTGTTTCTAATAGAATATTTTTTAGTTCTCGTTTCATTTCGAACCATGGGAACGCTTCTGCAGTATCGTAAATCGCTCTATTTTAAATGGAGACATTTATTAAACGTATCTCAATTGATTGTACAGGGAACACAAGTTTAATCTAATTGTTATCTAAGGCATTCAATTGCTCTTTGTGAGGATTTGTAATCGGTTGAGAAGGGAACGGGGAGCGGTGATTTCACTCGATTAATTCTATAATCGGGCGAAGCGAAACAATTGAGACTTATTGATTCGTCAAAGAGACTGCAAGCGAAAGGTCCAAAGTAAACGAACGAATGCGTCCAACTAAGCAGCGAAACAACAATCTTCCTTTTTCTTCTACATACTTTGACATTAAAATAAGGGTTTGCTCCGTAACAAGTAAGAGCTCTAAATTGAATCTTTCGATATTAAAATTTTCCGAAGCTTTTTTATTAGCCTTGATAAAAATGATATCAGTAAAAATTATATATGTAATACGTAAAAATCACAGGTAAGTATTTGCGTCCAAGTACTTTTTAGGGTTTCGTAAATGATTATAAGCATCACTGTAATATAATTATGATTTTTGTTTTTTTCGACCTCAAGGGTCCCTGGTTCGATCCCCTGGGGGGTAACAATGTTTTTGATGGGAGTAACGACAAGAGATCAAAAGCCAGTGTGTCCGAATCGGCTTCAGAAACTAACACATCAGCATGAGGCTGTTCACATTGAACACCGAGTTGAGTCAAACGTTTTGGTGTGTATCGGCCGATCAAATGCATAGTTAACTTACTTGATAAACTTTAAAACTATAGTAGATAAGAAAAAAAGCAAAAAAAAAAAAAAAAAAAAAAAAAAAAAAAAAAAAAAAAAAAAAACCAGAAAATTTATTGTTTTCAAATGAAACAAGAATCTTTTATTCGATATAAGTACTAATGCAGCATAATTGTAAAATCTTAGAAAACCATGAATATATAGTGAGAATTGTTTTGCACCGATTAGAAAATTGCAAAATATTATTATTGTAAATATTTTTCCCCCAATTTACAGCATTGCCTAATAACGTCTTCGATTTTATACCATACATTTCAGAGAATCAATAAAACGCTGGTGGTGTGGACATTTGGACCTTACTGTTGAAAGCGGACTGGTGGATGATTCGAAGTACTAGACTGTTATGGAATGAGAGAAAGTAAGGGGAAATAGATCAAGTTACATAAAGCGTAAAATAGATGTAAGATTATATAAATAATTATAAAATTATAATATTAAACAATGTGGCATTAGTTTAAGGTTTAAAAATATTTAAGGTTGGGAAATATCGGGAGAGCTTAGAAATCGGCCCCTGGTAAGTTCACTAAATATCAGAGACGGGAATCACAAATCCTCCTGATGGTTGTTCATAAAGCTTATTATTAACGACTTCACAGACTTGGTGATTAAACAGGATTAAACTAGGATGAGCAACCACAACCACTATTAAGACAATTTAATTAATAGCGTCGTCTTAGTTCTTAAGAAACTAAGACGTTATATTCGGCAATTTCATATTTCCTTAGTAATTGTGTTTGTTCTATATCTATATAAGTAGAAGAGCAATGATGTAGTAAATTATTGGGTTATTATGAATTAGGGATGTAGAGATTATATTCTAAATAGTGGCCCAATAATTTTTTTTTTTTTTTCAAAAATAAAAGTTAATTTTAAAAGGTTTCGTGAAGCCTAATAACAAGTTTGGGACTTACATCTTCGTAATTTTTACAAACTTTGTTTTAATACTGTAATTCTATGTTGCATTGTATTAATTTTAATATAATACACTATTATGAGCAAGACTAGACTCACTAAAATTATTTTTTCCCAACCTTATACATACATATAAATCGTCAGATCACCTTAAATTTTTACCCTCTTTAATATTAAATCTCATTCGGCACTAGGTGAGTTTTTTTCATTTTCGTTAATGGAGCGCTTGGTTTCAATTTCTGATCACGAACCGTTAGCAAATAGATGGTCTCCCTCGACTCCGAATAGTAAGAAAGTAGAAGTTGTATAACCTCAGCAGGACCGGTCTTCCACTTCACAGCCCGAAATAAATTAAATATGTTTAAATTGAATCGCTACTGCTCTCCAGGGCACTCCCTTAATACACATTTATTCCTTATATAAGTTGAAGAAAAAAACGGAGAGTTTTTACTCGAGCGGAAGATTGTGCGCACGATCAAAACTCCTCTCGGCTCCTCCTTTTCAAAAGGCCAACAGTTGATCAACAGATACTTGTTCTTTTGAAATGTAAGTGCCACTTGAAGGGTCCCGGATAAAAGAATATAGTTAAGACGGGAAGGCCAACTCGCACAACTCCTATCCGTAAAACTGCTTCCCTTTCAGAATAGAGGAGGGTCCGAGACCCCGGTCAACTCAATTCTCTGGGCTCCAAACTTTCATCACCCTCTTCTTCCAAAACCGGAGTGAAGAAGTTAAGTGGAAAGGATGATGATTCCCCTCCTACAAAAATAAAAAACAAGCGTCCAACAATCTAAGGAAGTTTTTAATATAGTTGACACTAGAGCGGTCTATCAGCGTGACTAAGACTGCTGTAGAAAGGTGTTAAAGAAAAAAAGAACATTTACCAAAGTTTCCCGCATGGATGAGGCAAAGTCGAAGCTTGTTAAACGCCAGGTGATCGATAATGAAACAGACTTGGAATTAAAGACTTAAATTCAGACTTGCACAATAGATAAAGAGATATCGCAAGGAATACTCTTGGACCTCCTGGTGTTTGGCCCAGTTGGTATATATGTGCCACAGATATGAAGTACAGGTACGCATACTGAAAAGAGCTCACCATTTGCTTGTAACTACACATTGCTAATTACTATTATAAGGAAAGGTACTCCTACTTAAATCTGGAATATCTAATTAGGTTGGCTTTATAGTTTTGAGATACGAATATATTGAATACGATAAGAAAATTATTACCGATAAAGGAGTACATAAACGGACTGAAATACACAAAGAGAATACCAGTAGTAGATTATTAAATATCTGCATGCTATATCTCTATATGTGGCTTAAGGCGTTCCATATTCATATAATAAAGTTAAAATACTATAATTGGTAACACTAAGGGTAGGCAAGATTATGTATGATCAATAACAAAATCTTCTGTCTCCCAAGAGAGTTCTCTCAATTCAAATGGGCTTGTCAAGCTTAAGTATAACACCATGTGACAAAGCAAATAAATAATAATTAAAATTAACGATGCATTGAATGTTTTTAATTAATAAAATTTAATACAACAAACAATTTTTATTAAATTAAAAAACCCGTTACGTATTTACTAGCCAGTTACTAAAAGGGGGTTTTCTGTCATAAAAAGTCATATTTCCTGCAATGTTGTTACTACAAAATTGATAAAAAGTTGCACTTTGGAGGAGTAAGGTGTGCACATTATCCTTTAGCATTTTAGGTAGGCACTTTTGTTTTGGTTATTGTGAGGCTAAAATGGCCGCCTCTTTGAAAACATTATACTTTTCTAATCTAATTTCCGATACCTTTAAAATGATAACCTTCTCAAAAATTACAAAAAATAAACATTTTTAGTCACCGTAACCAAGGTGACTCGACACTGGCGTGGTTAAGTCGTTGGTTAAGTTCATAAATAGGACTCCTTAAAGGTAAATAAATGGAACCCTTGCCAATATCACGGGTGTAGCCGCGCGACTGAAGCGGCTCTAGTAAGCCAGCTCAGAGCCGTACGTCTCGACTGCCTTCTCGATCAGTCAAACCTTAATAGTCTTCGCGACCAGAAGTCCTACTGTCTTTTCCTGATAGAAAATATGGGTAATTCAAAATTAATCGTATTAGTCCGAAAGCACCCAAGTATGTTCAACCCTCAACACGATGTCTTTTCTATTTTGTTCTATACATGTTATACTTCTATGACAAATTTAAGAGCAAATAAAATACTTCGTGCTATTTTTTAAATTATGTATATTAATTGCATATTAAATTTAAATTGTTTATCTAAGTGTTAGTCTCAATTTTTCAACAGGGCTGATAGGCTGATTTACATCACCACATGACTGCCTTATTAGTTACAAAACCTAATTAAACTGATATAAATATTAAAGCAAAAATTTCCAAACACAGAATCATCCTTCAATTATCTCTGTATACGAATGTTTTGGAATCCCTTCGTATCTCTCGACGAGTGCATGGGATGACGATTACTTCTTTTTAACTGCAGTAGCAGTATAATTAGTAGTTCTTCTTCAATAAGAGGCAATAATAACGACGATGTTTCCTCCATGACGTTACTGAAGCTATTGAAAATCAAATTAGAAGTTGTACAAGCGCGGATAGAGCCGCACTCTGTTCAACTTTCAATCCGTGACATACGACACGGGATTGAAAGTATAATTTTATACAATTCTACCTCAAATAGACTATATAATTTATTTAAAATTTATAATTTAATTAGAAACTTAAATTATCACTATTAAAAACTACTTTCCGTTTATGCAGCAATTTTTTGGCTCACATAAGCGTAAGTAATTGATTCCCTGATACAGCAATTTATAGGACGTTGGCATGAACATGGTAAAGAAAATCTCAAATGACTATTGTGGCTGGATGCCAATTGTAAAAACCCCTCGTAAGTAAAAATGTGTTCTTAAAATGACAGTAGAGCATTATGAATCATGCTTAGACCGTATAATAAACTAATTTCTAAACTCTTACTTTTATATTTTATCTTACTTTTTACCAAAATATAAAAAATAAATAAAGTAATAGCTTATTTATCTCTAAAATAAAAAGATTACTAGAATACAAGAAAATTCTACGAGATTTCACTCTTTAAACTCATATCAGAAGTCAGTCTCTTTGGCTTGATATTATTATTATTATTCTTATTATTATTAAAGGGCTATAAAAATCTCATTTAATTAATAAATTAGCTATTGTGTAAAGAGCTTTAATGAGACCAAATTATTTTAATTTATTGCATTTTTTAGTATATTGAATTAATTATATCTTATTAATTAAGAAAAAAAATTAAGGTGTAACGATAAAATTAGACCATAATCTGAAAAGAATACAAAATAGACGACAACAGTTTAACCTATAGGAATGATTTACAGTGTATGACACACATAGAACGTTCTGTTACACTAGTGTGAGCAGCGAGCACGTGCTTTATTAGTTTATTAGTAAATTACCAAATATTGTGTTGCATCATATAAATTTAATTTAAATTCACCAATATGTTGGAAGCTTATGTTAAGTTCAATTTTACCGTAATCTTGCCTGACTGCGTTTATAAGAGATTTGAGAGTTATATTTAAGCTTTTTAATTTATAATATACTAGCTGAAGTACCCGGCGCAGCCCGGGTTGTATACAAAAATTAAGACCTAAATGACTAAAATTCCAATAAAGAAGATACTAAATGTATATTATAAAAGTATCAGAACATTGTACTAAAATAAATAAGTACATATAAAAAATTGTTATGTTTGGAGGGAATTATGTTACAAACCTTACTTTTTTTAACTGGACCATGTCATACCACTAATAATGACATGCATAATGAGGGATATATCTGACTTGTATTTTTGTACCCCGTATCCCTGTGCACCAAAAATTAAATTTCGAAAACTAATGTAGACAGTGACCTTCCTCTACCCTCGAAGGTTAAAACTAAAGATTTGTATAAAGAACCTACATACCCAAAGACACTCTTCTTTATATATACATATATATTGATTATAGAAATATTTTTCCTGTATTTTCCACTTTACCCCCTCCTAAATAAAAATATGAAAAAAATGTAAATAACAACAATTAATTTATTCTTAAAGAGCTTTTCAACGATATGCATCATGAAGGGTTTTCATAACTTTGACATTTGTATCCCGTACCCCTGTGTACCAAAATTTAAATTTAGAAATCTCATGTAGACGCAGTAACCTTCCCCGTGCTTTGGAGAAGCAGGAATAAAACTGTAGTTTTGTATAAAGGATATACATACCCACAGACTTTCATTTTTATATATATAGATATAGATATATTTTTCCTTTTTTCCATTCCCCCAAATGAAAATATACCAAAAAGGACATAACAACAATTACTGTACTCTCAAAAAGCTTTTCAACGATATGTATCATGAAGGCTATTCATTACTTTGACATTTGTACCCCGTACCCCTGGGTACCAAAATTTTATTTTCGAACTCTCATGTAGGCAGTGACCTAGATCTTGTTTTTATTGAAAAGAGTGAAAATATTCATCAAATTGGGATAAAACTGTAGATTTGTATAAAAGACATACAGTAGTTATATTTTTCCACTTTACCCCCCTCCTAAATGAAAATGTGACAAAACTATACATAACAACAATTACTGTACTCTCAAAGAGCTTTTCAACGATATGCATCATGAAGGGTATTTATTACTTTGACCCCGTATCCATTACTTGTACCCCGTACTCCTGGGTACCAAAAATTAAATTTCGACAATTCATGTAGACAGTGCCCTTCCCCTTGCTTTGAAGGTCAAGTGTGCAAATTTTTATCGAGATAGGACTAAAACTGTAGATTTGTATAAAGGATATACCCACCCAACCACCCACAGACTTTCATCTTTATATATATAGATTCGCATGATGAGATGATGCAACCGAAAGAAACATTAACATCTAAGTTAGAAGCACGAAGAATGAGTAAATAGCTCTTAAGCGAATTTTAAGGTCCATTTGGTGATGTCAGGTTGTTCTCCAAGGTTTTAAACACAATTTGGTAAACATTTACTCAGCTATAGCTAAGTATACGGTAGCACGTATGCGTGCTACCTTTAGGTATACAATACAATCAAAGTAAACTAAGAAGAACTTAATCATAGACCTCCTTCAGTCAACCTTAGACAAAATAAGTCTTAAGAAATTTTTGGATATTTGTTTTTCTTAAGATATCCCACGAGGAGTTATATCCTATCACACAATTCCTTACTTCTGTTGTACCTTATTCTTAACACAATAACAGTAAATTTCGAAGGGCACAATTTTCTTGGGGCGCCAGACCCAGTGGAAGGCTTGGGTCAGCCCTATCTTGTAAATGTTTTTAAATTTATTTTGAAATATTTCTAATTTCCATTAGGTTTAAATACTTTAACTATATCTTGCTTGATAAAGTTAACAATTGCGGATAGACAAAGCCGAGTGGTAATCGTACTTGCCTGAAACCAAATTTACAAACACCAATATAGCTGGGTCAAATCCCAGAGAAGCTAGATATGCTTTCACTCAAAAAGCGATAATAAATTAAATATATTAACCTTAGTTCTGCATGTAGAATCCGGATCTGTGACTTTAAGAGACAACAAGAAAGGCGAGTTTGAACGGCTCATCATTCCCTGGAATGATAAATCCACACCTCTAGGACGCAGGAATGTGAAGTAGTTTTCAACCTTACGACCTGAAACAGGTAGAAATATATCAATAAGAATGTGGTTTTTAAAATTAAATTTTAAGAAAATATAAAAAAAAATCAATATAACTTGTTAATCGATCAAATTAACACGTGAGGATTGGCGAAGCTCTTATATCCCACTTTGCATTTGTTTGGACGCACACTCCTCCTGAACGGCTGAACCGATTGTTAAAATAGTATATGGCCTCCATGATGCATGTCGTTGGAAACTCTTCAAGAGTACAGTTATTGTTGCTATATTGACATTTGTCATATTTTCATTTAAGGGGGGGGGGGTAAAATATAATAACAGGAAAAAATTCTGCTCAGTTAAAAATTAGAAATATTACTATTTTTGATCCATTTCAGTTGTTTATAAATAAAAATGTTTATTGTTTAAGATTAAAATGCACACTTAGCTCAATATTGCAAGCAGAAAACTGCATTGCACACCTAGTTTTACTTTTGTCTCATTTATTATTTATTCTATAAGATTGTGATAATAATACAGCCATTAAGAAAGTGACAACTGATTGATTATGTAGGACTCATGTGGACTTAACTCCAAGTCTAAAACAAACTAAGGCAACATCCTGTCCAAACAAGCACTACTCAGCTGGGATTAAAGCAAAATGATGGATGTGCTAAGCGAGTCCGAGCCTCAATCCACACATAAAAATATTGACTTGAATTTCGGTAACTCGCATTTAAACAGCCAAGTAGGTATATCCACCCAAACTTCTATAACTTCGCCTTCTGTTTACTTATACTTCATCTTCTAATATTTACTCAAATCTAAAGTAAATATTGGAATCTAATTTAGTATTATGATATTGTTTAGTTTGATTTTAGTATTTGTAAGTGCCTTCCAAAAGCACTACTTAGATTAAATTGAAAAGCACCCTTACAATTTGATTAGGGAAAACGGTTTCAAACTATCGAAGACTTGGAAACCCCTTATCAACACCCTAACCGCACCGTCGATCAGGATGATGTAATACCGGCTGACGTAACATCTGACGCAATCACCACCAGATATGACTTAAGGCCAAGGATGTATAAAATGTTACCTCCAGTTCACACCTGAAACGTCCGGACGTACATCCTTCGAGACACGGTCACCATCACACGGTCTGGAAGACTTAAAACTTCATTATAATTGTAACCGCTTACAAGAATTGGAAGCTTACAAACTTTAAGCACTTGATTAGTCTTAATCAATTACAAACGATGCACTTAATGTGTGTATTTTATTTTTTTATTTTCAATCAATCCAATTATTTTGTGCACTAGATTTAATTTTTCTATATGTCCTCTGACCCAGAGGAAGGTTTTAAAAAGTTGAAACATCGGGAAAGCGAGAAATTTGTGAGTGTTGTGAGCCAGTGTGCCCGTTTGTCTGGCTCAAGTTACTTGTAACGTTTACAAGGCCATCAGTGAATCGAGGGTCGTGGGTTCGTCCCCACGCTTTGATCCTCCGATTTACGCGATGATACCCCATATGCTTCGGTGGTACACTAGTGGTATGATGTGTGAAGTGGCTGGAACTCTACGTAATTGTTAGGTTCAAACAAGTGATTTGTCTGTCTGGTACTGTACTAAAACTACTAATACTCCTAGTACTTTTAGTATAAATAACTAAGGTTTGCACACTTAACAATCCAAATTCACTTAGATTTAGATACTTTGCAGTGTACATAATTGATTAATTAAATAAAAATAGTTATTCCTTTGCTAATTAGATTTGAACGTTAAATAAAATTTCCAAAGCGATCGTACAATATTACATATTCTAAGAGAATTGGGAGACGACAGGTTGTGAAAAGGCTTTAACGAGGTTTAAGCAAGAATTCACAGCTACGTTCTTGTCTAAAGCGGTCAGATTGAATAGACCAACTGCCACAGAGAACTTGAGAGAAACTAACTTTACTTTGGCGGTTTAGCGAGAACGTGAAGGCGAAGAAGCTCTGCCTTAATAGGAATGACACTGGGGAAACCGCAGTGTAACTAATTTTATCTATTTATTTCAAAAGACTTTAGAGTTAAGCATATCAGTTTATTCAGTTACTTTACACTTAAAGCTGTTTATGTCAAGATTTTCGCTCTTCTTTATCTCTATGTTCTTCATAGAAATCGAGATTTCCTAAAGAAAGACTTAATGGAAAGTTTAATGTTTTACTTCCAATACCAGAAAAAGTTTTAGGATAGTTAAGCATAGTTAAATTGATTCGAAACAACAACAAACTGAAATTTCAGCACTTTCACTACACAAGTTGGTTTATATTAGGTTTGGTTTATTGTGTGACTTCAATTGCTTTGAATTTATCTTAGTTACAGTTTAACTTAGAATGCTCAGGCTTCAGCGGTTGGTGTCATCATGGATTTCAATGAGTTCCGGTGGTGAACACTGTGCTCTATGTCCCTCGCTCAAATTAACATGTACACCTGTAAATATGCCTCCAGCATAGGAAGCGGAACGTCGGAAAACACATCGAACATGAAGCGTCACCACCGGAAGACTTAGAAATCCTTACTTTAAATTTATTTTTATAATTTTTATTATTATAACAGGTGTGATGTTCATATATTATATATGTTTAATGCTTTACAACAGCTGATTTAAAAAGGTTAATGTTTTAGAGTCGATGATTAAGAACATCTATCTATAGTTTATACTGGTTATTTAAAAATTTCAATGTTGAAGATAGCTAATTGATTTTTCTATTTTATTTGACAGTAAGATTAACATACCAAGTGAGAAAAGTGATTGAGAAAAGAGGCGCATAAAGCCGGAACCAAGTTGCACGATATCAAGATTGGTATCCAAGACGAAATGCCAGGGGAACGCACGGCAAAACGTTATTTGACCCACAAGCAGATCTTGAGGTAGGTCAGATACTACACCATCCCCTGCTGTTACAACATCCTCTTCCTCAGGCTCCCAAATCACCCAAATTCTGAAATCACATAAAAATGTATACTTTAAATAAGACTTTCAATACAAAATGACATTATTGATGTAGTTTTCTGGTTTCCAATTATGATCTGATTCTAAGTTTTTCATTTAACTGTTTGTTCCTCTACAGATATTTAAAAGAACACGTTATTGAGTATTCTTCTTAAATTCACAAAAAAGAATTTAAATTGCATGTTACTAAGTTTCTTAGCAGTTAAAAGTTCTGATAAGATTTAAAGCTGTATCTGTCAATAAAGATAGTCGAGTTAAAGGATGAGTTGGGGTTAGGGGGTCAGTTTTAATTGTATAAAAGACAGTGGTCGATGTATCGAACGTGTGTAGTACATGGTTGGAACGGTCTTAGATGTGCTCCCAACTAATTTATTTAAGTGGCACAGTTCCAAGAAGGCTTGACGCAGAGCGATAACGTTTCTTTCCAAGTCCTTTGAGGACCTTGGCCCCTAGTAACCGAACCAATCCTGATAACTTGAGAACCATACTCGACTGATTTTATCGACGTTTCTCCTTTAGGTAATCGGCTAACTGACCTCGAAGGGGGTTTTAGGAGTTGAAACAAGTTTAGAAAAACCAGAGAGGAAAAATACGGTCCTTTTGTCAACGTGTCCTTGTAAATTTTAGGAAAGCCTCAATAGAATAATTTAAAAAGACAAATTTAATGTGAATAGCATTATTATAGAAAAATGTTAAATGACATTCAAGTCGAATCATTCCAGAGTAATGATAAATAAAATAAACTTGATAAAATTTCGCCCGTTTTTAATAAAAAAAAATAACCATATTTGCATTATAGAAACTTATTAAGTTTCTTGAATTCTCCTCTAGGGCAGCCAAAAGTAATAGAAAAGAGGAATTTGTCCCTCGACCTAAAGGATAAGGGTTCATAAAGCACAATCGGTTGAGGCCGTTGGGACCAGGAAGTTTCCAAGGCGTTCTTTAATATCAATAAAAAGAACCCCTTTTCTTATTGCTAACCTGAGATCGATCAGTCCTCTTATTCTGAAAGCAGGACGCGGCTTCTCTAACCTTCCCTCTTCCAATGACGCGTTTTTTTAACTTCTCTGTTAGGTTTGCAATTTGAATATTCCGCCTCCTTGACAATGGTGAATTTTTCCATTTCTGTTAGGTAACTCCATTCTTTTACCTTAATTAGATTACTACTAGTACATGATGCGTTATAGTACACCATACCTGTACCTCTGACGGAAGATTGTTGGAGCCCATGGGAGTTTTATTTTTTAACAATGTTCATTTTGCTTATTTTTTTAGCAGGTATTCACACTTTTAAAATGCTCATAAAAGCGTTAATATACAACTTTTTCAAAAGTCAATATTTCAAAAATTTTGGGTCATAATGTCACATTATCGGAAGCTCTTTTGCTACAAATCAAGCACTGCATACTACAAGCTCCCCCTCTTCGTTAACACAGACAGATACTATTTCTTGAGTGTTTGATGACTATTTAACAGTGCGTCTATATAAGGCCCTCATACACGGTCGAAATGTTTGCGCAAACATTTTGAGCAAAATGTTTGATCGTGTATGGGGGCCTTTACTAAAGTATTAACCTGCTCTAACCCGCATAAGATATTAGTTATTGTAAGTATAAATCCAGTGGAGTCGCCGGAAGAGCTTTAACCTCTTAGGCTTCTTGGCAAGGAGCTAGTCAAAGAACTTCTATACCTAGTTAATGTGAAGGGCCTCTTCGACTAGAATAAAGAAAGATAAAAAGAACTCGCTCTTTTTATTCATAAACATTATCAATCTCTTCATCTAGGAATTAAGGCTTTTTGTTCATTGGAAGGGAAATTCTGCAAACTTTAAATCGAATTAAATCAAGAAAATGATCTCCGATATGGTGCGCAAATGCTACCCTCCACTCTTGCTAGTTTCTGCAGAAAATGTTGTTAATAACATAAGAGTGAAACACAACTACTTTATTTGCGATTAGTGATTGATAATTCCGCTCTTTTCACTAATAATCTAAGTTTAAAATCCAGATTGATTGTGCTATATTCATAATTTTACATCTATAAACCATACTAAGCATAGTCTACTAAATAATTTACTAATGAGTAGCATATTCGATTTTATATATTATTTATTTACATTAGAAATACAGCGTACTTTACAAAGCTCACGATAACTAAAAAAATATACACTTAATGTAAAGAAAAACGTGTTTCTGCGACTAATACAAACTAAACGACAAAAAAAAGTTAAAATGGCAGGTGATTGTGCGTCAAATCTAAACTTAAACGACGCATGTACTAGTTAAGTTGAAACTAAAAGTAATTGTGCAACCGATTTAAACTTTAACAGATAAGAAAGTTAAAACTATAGGTGATTGTGCAACAAATCCAAACTAAACAAGATATGTAAGTTTAAACTAATGTCAATTGTGCAACCAATCCAAACTAAACGAGATAAGAATGTTGAAACTGACAATCCATGTAAAGAGATTTAAACCATTAAAATTACCACTGTTAGAACGATAACATAACATTATATCAGAATTAAAACGTCAAAACACGATTATATTAGCTTGGACAGTAATTATAGTGACCAATGTTTAGTTTCCTTCATACGAAGTAGGTATATATAGAGATATCTGATTTTTATGAATTTCATTTTTAATTAATGTCAATACAGCATTATGAAGGGACAAAAAATTAGAAGGGAAAATTTTGAGGTTACGCAGCTGTCTCATTATAAATGACACTATTATATAAATTTCAAAATTCAATATAAACATTTACTTAACTATCGTATTAATTAATGTGTTTAAAAAAAAATAAGTGTTTAAAAATATGGGTTGAAAAAAAAAAGTTTGTATTTTAAAATCATTTTAGTTTCATCTCTTTGATACTTTATTCTTTTTGTCCGATGTTTCCTAATTGTTACATTTTCTCTGAGGGGCATAATGTAAAAAATTAATGAACTACAACATCATCTTGTATAAAATATTCAAACACCACAAAATTAGATTAAAGATAGTATCTTATAATCTTTCTCTGAGGGAGTTAATTTCAAACAGAAACTAAAACCAAAATAAAAGCCTTTTACCGCTATCAAATTCGCATAAAAAATTTAGGATCATTTTTCAAAAGTATAAAAAATACATTAGAAGCTCGACCTTTTATCTCAAGATAAAATTAATTTCAGTGTTCAGTGTAACATTAGATCTTATACCGGCATTATGAAAATATCAGAATTTTTTTTGAGCACGCAACTACTGGCTCTTCTTGTGCTCACACAAATGTACAGTGTCAGCACGAGAAATAAAAATAGTGACCACAAAGAAGTAAATATGCATCCTTTTTATTATACAACGTATCAACATGCAGTATCAAATGGGAGGATGAGAAACACCTGTTGCAAATATCAGTCTAGTTTTTGTTGTTTCGATTTAAAATTCGATAATATAAAATTGAGTTTCAGAACGCGCTTTTAATAGTTACATCGCAATTCTTTAGTGTCCATTTACAGCTATGGCAAGTTCATTTTGGCTGATTTAGACAAGGAAAATCAATGAAGTTGAAAATCCTTTCTTTATTCATAAACAACTTAAATTATTATAAATCAAATTATACTTATTAACAACAACGGGAGATAGACAGAGAAAAATAGACTACAGCTCCGGGACTCGAACCACGGGCCTCTAGACTTGTGGAAAATTGAAAGCTTATTTGAAACTAGGTATCGTTATTGATAGAGGAAATTATTCTTCAGTATAATAATAAGCTCAGTTGGTTAGAGCGCTATACTGGAAATATAGAGGCCCGGGGTTCGAGTCCCAGCGCTGGAGTCTATTTTTCTCAAAATAGACCGCACTTATTACAGGGGCAATGAGAATTAAGAAACCATCTGCAAATGCTAATCATATACATACATATACAAACAAAATTAAATTATTCTGACTTTTAAAAGTTGGTTTAATTGTTTGTGTGTTTGACTAAAGATAACCGGCGTAAAAACAGACAGATTTAAACGAAATTTAACACACAGGCGCATCTTAGCATTTGTGACAACTGTGGAGTTTTTGGAAATTTTAAACTTAATTTTAAGATAGCGGCCAAAAGGCATTTTGAAAATAAATACGGATAAGGATATTGAATAAAATATTTTATGCTTATGCGCATGTTACATATCATTTTAAAGCTCTTTCATGTTTATTAATATTTGCTTTTATGCGTCTAAACTCGTCCGCTTATTGCTTCAAACCGAATGAGACTGTTGAGGACAAGAAGCTAGTCAAAGGACATCCAACCTGGTTATAGAGAATAACATTTTCAACTGAAATAAAGAGAGATATACATAGTTAAGGCGAGATATAGTAAAAATATAGTAAATATATATATAGTAAAAATACGATATACCATAAGGCAGCAACTAAGGCTTACAATATACCATAAGGTAGCAACTAAGGCTTAATATATCCCATAAGGCAGCAACTAAGGCGTACAATATACCATAAGGCAGTAACTAAGGCGTACAATATACCATAAGGCAGCAACTAAGGCTCAAAACTAACTAATTCCGTGGTGCAACAACTTGTAGAGGGCCTAGGCCAACCAAAGGCCTTATACAACCATATATGTAATAGATGTCACGGGATTAGTGTGTCGCTCCATCAGCTGTATATATCTAACACAGACATAAGCAAAACAGTAAGTCGTCACTTCACATAAGCAGCTACACATGTATATTTATGGCGTTGAAAAGTGACCACTGACCGGAGAGGGCCTGGTTCAGGAATTGAACCTAGATATGTGGTTACCATGCAATTTGTGACCACACCCAATGCTGTTTAACGCTTAAGTAGTACTCGTATGCTAAAGAAATTTAAATTACGTCATACACAACTAAAAGTATATTTACCATGTACCGGTGAAACTAATATTATTTTGTTAGGATACTAATATTAATTTAGTTTAGGCAACTCTTTGTTAACAAGCCAAAAAGTTTATATCCACTAAATCTATTTTGTTCTTTCATTCTATAGTATACATAGTAATAAAAGACTGCGCCGATAGGGACAGTAAACATAATCAGAAAAATAAATCACAGAATCATGTAATCTTTAACAAATTATTGGATTGTTATATAAATCTAATGAACAAATTTAATAGAGAAATAAAACTTTCTCTCCACGTAAATTATAACTCTATATTAGTAAAAGCGGCTTTCGGACTTCATAAGGCCTAAGAACAAACATTAGCCAATGAACGAGGTAATAATAGAAAACCCTAAACAAATTAAAATATAACTAAGTCGATAAAAACTTTTTTTTTATATCAATTTAGGTAGTTATTATTTTCATTATCTTAGGCACTAATGGTGACCTTATGAAGGCTGAAAGCTGCATTGGCCTATAAAAAGTTTGAATATACGTCGAGAAACAGTTTCGTTATTCCTTAAGATGACCTTCGCATTGACTCATATCTAACAAATCATATAGAGTTGTATTTTAAGACTACTAAAATATTTAATGAAAATTCTAAGGGCACTTATAATTAATTTGATATATTCTTTTGTTTTGTTTATAATTTGATTAATTTTAATTATACGAACATTAACATTTGATATCAGAGAAAACGATGCGGAATTAACTATTCGTTTATTTACCTCCTGAAGAATACCCGTATATTACAAAGAGTGAAAAATGAAGAAATACGAGTAATAAATTTTGATTACGATAATAACAAGGTATATAACTTGTTTTTTACATTGTCTGAACAAATAACGTTCTCCGTCTTCTTGTACGAGGTTTTGTTTATTCAAAGTTGCCCTGTTTCATGGAATTCTCTTGAGAGATGGGAATTGGTTTAATTTAATTCCTCAACTTATTATGAGGCGCAGACATGTTGTCTGATGCTGAAACATATGTTTCAAAAATGTATTCCAATTAGAAACTTACACTGGTTTTAAACCTTGTTTTTCTTTGAATCATTGTATTTTCTCATTTTTGCACCAAACAGTATTATTTTTCCTTTATTCCAATCATATCAGAAATTGTAGTTGAAAAATAATTTATTTTCATTTCAAATCGTCTCTGTCAGGGAATCTTCGATATTTTGTTTTCAGATGAAAATACTCGGAGGTATTCTTCACTTTATTTCATTTCTTTAAAAATTATTATAAAGAAAAATAAAATATGAATAAAAATAAAAAAAAAAAAATAGGTTCGAGTTTTAATGTCAATAGACTTCATAATTTATAATGGTTCTATGAATCATGAAAAATAGTAAGAGACGGAAGTAAGCACTTTAAAAATTTTTACACCGACAAATTTTTACTTTATAAGTTAACGGAACAAGGTCAATCCATAAAAGAAAGATACGTGGTTCGATCCAAACAAAAATAAAAATAAAAATTTCTCAAATTATTTACCCGTAAAATTCAATATGTTTATACAGGATATATCGATTTCGGAAGACCAAATTAAAAGGGGTGTATCTACAGCTCATTTAGAGCAAAATGGTTTATATAAGCTATAGTCCAATTCTCACCGGAGAAGGGGCTACAAGAAAAAATTAAGTGTGTCAAAATTACTCGACCTTTACCTTAAAAATTTACAATTAATAAAAAAATATTAATCTTGGAACAATGACGATGATTGGAAAGATTAGGAAAGATCTTGCAGCCAGTGTTGTAGGACAGGCCTTATTAGTGATTTCATGAAAGGATATGAAATTCATTTTTTACGAATTTGGTAGTATTCATACTACGGAATGATTAAATTTTAATTTAAATCAAATTATAATTATTATTAACTACTGGAACCAGTCAGAGAAAAACAAGCTCCAGCGCCGGGGTTTAAACCAGGGCCTCTGTATTTCCAGTACAATGCTCTAACCAACTAAGCTACGCGGGAGAATGGTTTTCTTCTGACGTTATTGATACCTTGACCCGATTTTAAAGCTTTTAATTTTCTACTAAGTCTAAGGAGTCAACATTAGTGAATTACATGTGAGTCAACATATGTAAATTATCACTATTAAGGTTTGTAATAGCTTCACCCATGATTAGTCCAGTCAATGAATGCTCAAAAAGGGGTGTAGAGGGAAATGGAAGGAACACAATTTTTGACTTTGGGACTTTGTTTGGACTAGTTAGGAGGTATACATACTAAAAGTCCCCACTCCTAGGAGGTGAGCGGGGGGAGGGGGGGCACGTAGAAGGTCCCTAATTTCGGTTTTTCACTTATATCTCGGGAACTATGCGACCTAGCGATAAGACTATTCTAAATAAAATTAAAGCTGACAAAATTTGCCACAAGATTGATTATATTAATTTTTTCGCTATCTCACATAGTTTTTGAGATATCCTAGCTCAAATGTCGCCAATTTTTAAAAAAATCATTTTTGCCTCAGGTTTGTTTCCTTATTTGACTAGCTAACTCTACGGCCCTTCATCCTACAAAATATTTATGAGGAAAAAAGTTATAAAGCATTAAATTTCCTTCAAGAATATGTATAATTTTACTATTTTATCTCTATCCGTTCAAAAGTTAAAGCAATTTTAACTTTATGATTAATTTAGAGATTTTGCAGAAAAACTTAACTTTCGTATTTTTAGCTATACCACATAGTCCAGTCAATATAGGGTTTTTCTTCGGAATAATATTAAGCCACGATTTTTTTTCACAGAGAGCTTTGTTATGTCATTGCAAATAATACCTGAAAAGTCCCCAACTTTTTTATGTACACTCCCCTCTTTTTTTGGGGGGAGGAGGGGGGTAAAATTTGAAGGACTTAAAATCAGCTACCTATGCAAGTGGGGTATCATTTTGTATGCATTTTTTAACGCTGAATCGATTAAAACAAGAATCAAGTCGATACGACCTTTAGTTTGGAAGATATAAGGGGTTTTATGAATAAAAAACTCAAATATTTTAATGTACACCTCCTAAAGTTATCACAAGATATTAATTTTCGATTTTTTCCCCCAGGGGCCTTCCTAAAAGTTGCCAATTGGCTAAAAAATAGTATTGATAAAGTTTTATCTCAAACTGATAACGTTAACTGTGCCTAATGTAGGTTGAAATTTAGCAAAAACCTGCGATTTTTAGGGAAAAATCACCGTTTTTTCTTCATTAAATGAAACCTATTCATCCTAGAAACCTGATTCTTGTCTTATTTTATAGAAAATTTTGTTGCCTTCAAGTTTTATTCTCACCACTTTTTTGCCAAAACTTATAGATTTACTATAATTTAGTGGTATTTACCATTTTTCATTTTTTTTGCTAAATTTCAACCTACATTAGGCACAGTTAACGTTATCAGTTTGAGATAAAACTTTATCAATACTATTTTTTAGCCAATTGGCAACTTTTAGGAAGGCCCCTGGGGGAAAAAATCGAAAATTAATATCTTGTGATAACTTTAGGAGGTGTACATTAAAATATTTGAGTTTTTTATTCATAAAACCCCTTATATCTTCCAAACTAAAGGTCGTATCGACTTGATTCTTGTTTTAATCGATTCAGCGTTAAAAAATGCATACAAAATGATACCCCACTTGCATAGGTAGCTGATTTTAAGTCCTTCAAATTTTACCCCCCTCCTCCCCCCAAAAAAAGAGGGAAGTGTACATAAAAAAGTTGGGGACTTTTCAGGTATTATTTGCAATGACATAACAAAGCTCTCTGTGAAAAAAAATCGTGGCTTAATATTATTCCGAAGAAAAAACCTATATTGACTGGACTATGTGGTATAGCTAAAAATACGAAAGTTAAGTTTTTCTGCAAAATCTCTAAATTAATCATAAAGTTAAAATTGCTTTAACTTTTGAACGGATAGAGATAAAATAGTAAAATTATACATATTCTTGAAGGAAATTTAATGCTTTATAACTTTTTTCCTCATAAATATTTTGTAGGATGAAGGGCCGTAGAGTTAGCTAGTCAAATAAGGAAACAAACCTGAGGCAAAAATGATTTTTTTAAAAATTGGCGACATTTGAGCTAGGATATCTCAAAAACTATGTGAGATAGCGAAAAAATTAATATAATCAATCTTGTGGCAAATTTTGTCAGCTTTAATTTTATATAGAATAGTCTTATCGCTAGGTCGCATAGTTCCCGAGATATAAGTGAAAAACCGAAATTAGGGACCTTCTACGTGCCCCCCCTCCCCCCGCTCACCTCCTAGGAGTGGGGACTTTTAGTATGTTTACCTCCTAACTAGTCCAAACAATGTCCCAAAGTCAAAAATTGTGTTCCTTCCATTTCCCTCTACAACTATTTATTGACTGGACTAGAAGTGTTTTTTGCTACAATGGTTTGTTCGCCTACTTAGAGTTGAAATATTTTAAAATATTTAGTTTCATTTAAAGCTTATTAATACCGCTAATTTAACTTCCCTACGCATTTCTTTCAATTGGATCATATCAATATGTGCGTTAAAGTTTTTCAAAAATTAAAAAAAAAACTATTTTGTTGTTTATAAACAGCTTTGGAGCATAAAGGCGGAAATACACATGCTAGTGAAAAAGCATGCCAGTAGCGAGTTACTAGCATGTCAGTAGCTGGCCTGCTGCAGACGCTGTGTACATTTACCACTGAAACAGCATGCTAGTATCATCCGGATGATCGGTCTTGTAAGAGCTACTAGCACATGACAATACACATTCCAGTCACAGTTCTAGTGTTGAAACAGGCACATGTTTCTTACCTTCTCTTAGCCGGAATAAATAATGAAATAAGAGTATCTGATTTAATTAATTTTGATAGTTTTATTAATTGTGTTTCAATGTACATTATGAATGCATCGGGGCGGTATGAAATTAACCAGATTGTTCTGTTACACGCAAAGAACTGTGTTTTAAACATTTTAAAATACACAAAGAGTGTGGGAAAAAATTGGATAGCTAGAAGGGAATTAGGTACATAGAGCGAGTCGGTGACTACTAAATGAAATGCGGTTCAGGGACGTCAATAATCATGAATCAATTGCGAATGCTTCCGGAGAAAGATGATGAGTTGTTGTCAGATACCCGCGAAAGGAAGGAACGCAACTGAAGACTGAAGGGCTGAGGTAGACTCGTGCTAGCTACTAGCAAAGTTGCGCTGGCAAGCCTGTTTACACGTGCCTTATCAGTTCCCCTACCCCTAGACTTGTGCCATTGATACATTCTGTATATTGGGGTAAATAGATCATTTTAATATGTACATTTAAGTGATTACAATTAAAAAAGGTACAATATACTAGTAACTACAGTAAAAGTTAGATTACAAAGAATGAATAATCTAAAAAATAAAGACAAAATAATTTAGGAAAAATAAATTTTAGTGCCTAAGTGTAGTGCAAATATTTAGTGCCACAAATTACGTGCTTGATCTATCGGTAAAATTATTCTTAAATAATTGCTTCCAATGCATCGATTGGAATGTAACATAAGAGAAAATAATGTTAAAACAATCAATAGTTAGTAAATAAAAAGGTCTGGTCGTAAGTACATACGCTATAAGCCGCAGAACATATCAAGTATTAAAAGTTGAAACGCAAGATACTTCAAGCAACTGCATTTTCTTTTACAGACGTCGATTCAACCTCTCAATCACTTTAAAGAACGGAATTTCTTTTGAACAAATCTGTATCGCTCGCATTATCTCTTTTTTGTCTTGTCAGAGGTTGAGCTTGAACTGGATACTAACGATATTCGACAAAGGAAAGTTTAGAGTGATTTAACTTCTATGATTTCTCTTTTAGAGATCTCACTGCCACGGCTCCTTGCTGCGTTTGCTGGGATTGAAATGCCCCGAGGATGTCGAGAGCCGTGCTCAGGGAGGTTTTCAATCTCTTTGAACGCAGGGTAGAATAAACCCGACTTGATATCGTTCACTGATCATTTCTGTTACTCTTTTATCTTATCATTTGAAAAAAAGAGGGAAGAAAGGTTTGACCTTGGTTCTAAGCTATCAAGTCTGTAACAGTCTTTTGATAAGGATCCCGCCTCTAACAATCCCGACTCTTAAAACAATGTTACATCCCTTGCAAGTAAACAACTCCCTCTTATTATTGCATTTCATTCTTTTTTCCCTTGTTTACCTATATTGTTCTTCCCTTTTCTTTCTCGAGAACTTAACATATTAAAAAAAGAACTTCAAAAGAAGCACAATACCTAACATACTAAGTCATGTATGTAAAAGAAGAAAGAACTACGCTGTAGTATATAGTGGTTCTAAAGGGAAAACATGCTTTATACAGAATGAAATAATAAATATCTCTAGAGATGTAGTTCGAATTTATTTTTTTCTACCTAAATAGCATTAAATATTTACTTATTATAGTTTTACTGATATTAAGAGAAAAACAATCAAAGTCAATAACAATTAAATAAATATGAAATTAATAGCAATCCATGCACAAAGTATCAATATCCATCGAATATTCAATTGTCAAAAAAAGTTTGTGCTTTTAGAACACAGCAAGGTTCAACAAGGTAGGCAATGGAAAAATTAGACGAGTGTTTAACCCGCATAATTGGCTCATAAGTTTCAAAATTCATTTACAAGTTCACTTTAGAGTTTTAGCTATAATAATTCTTGAACTACTGATTTATTTCACGCCATTAAAATTACACATACATGGTTCACGTCATTACAACCAGTACCAACGGTAAGGTTTTGGGGCCCCCTCTATCTCACTTCCACGAGCCCCCAGATTACAACGATACATGCATGATTCAATCATTACAATGACACATACACGGCACACGGCTCAGTCATTACAATGAAACATATATGGATAAAGAATAAAGGATTTTGTTTTTAATCTTGTCGTAGAATTGTTTAAAAAAAAACAAACAAGGGGGTACGAAAAACGTAATTTAGGACACGTAGCGCAAAGATGAATTTGTTACTTGAACACCTTACTTAACGCATTTCCGTTGAATAAAATGTTCAATCCTTTGTTTTTGAGGGTTATTTTTAGGGGCCTCTCTATTGTTTGTTACTGCGTTTGGGTTATAACACATTTTCAAATTTATGTGCTAGGTGCTGTCGAGGATTCCATGCCCTTTAACGTCCTTAAAAACCGACAAATCCTAAAAATGAAAGCGTAAAGACTAATCAAATTATAGAGTATTCATCTGCTGTAACTTAAGCCTTGTTCGCACTTGGCAAGTAATTTAGTCGAGTGGCGAGTAATTTAGTTTAGTGGCGAGTAATTTAATAACCGAGCTAGTAAACTCATCAAAAATCGTTCGCAGTTGGCGAGTAATTTAGTCGAGTGGCGAGTAGATTAGTAACTGACCTAGTAGCAACTCGCCAAAAATCTTTCGCTCTTGCACTTTAATAAGCTGTCAAGTACGTAAGTAGCTAGTGAATTGCAACATGAACAGGCAACGCAAAAAATTAAATAAGCTAATAATGCTTATTGCAATGTCTATTTTAGAAGAAGTTGAAGATGAAATTAATATGTAAAAAGCAAAAAAAAAAAGTATGGATACGAAAATGGATTCAGAGAAGGGATGAATTAGGATGTACTTCTTCTCTTCTCAAAGAATTGGCATTAGAAGACCCTAAAGAATACTTCGGAACTTTGAGAATGACTAAAACTGTTCTAATTTTCTGTAAATGAAAGTGCAGTCACAACTAAACAAATAATTATACTAAATAATAATTATTTTACATCAAATTAAATTATTACATTTCCAGTGTAGAGGTCCGTGGTTCAAATCCCGGCGCTAAAGTCTATTTTTCTCTGTCTGTCTCCCAGTGTTAATAATAATTATAATTTGATTTAAATTTAAACTTTTCATAGTATGAATACTACCAAAAACTTAAAAATTGAATTTATAATTATTATAATATTAAAAAAAAAACAAAAAACAGTTAACTCTTACCTGATGTTTTTGATTTTATATCTCCTTCTCACCAAATCCAGGTATATCCATATCTTTTTCAATATTAACATAAGCAGATTGCTTGATTTGTTTATTTTTATAAAGTGGAGATTTAAAGTTGCACAGACACTCGTGTTGCAAGTAGTTCGCAACAAACTACAACGTTGTATCTTCATTCCATCGTGAAATATTTGTTGTACTGCAGATATCAACTTGAATTAAATAAACTAATTTTAAAACTTCGAACTTCCTTAGTGGATAGTATGTGGGGTGGGTAGAGGCTCTACTCGCCCGAAAAAATAGAGTAAAATAAATCGAGGATTTAGTCAAGTAGTTTTTTTTTTTTTTTAATCAATTTCTTTATTGGCAAAAGTTAACAAGATTGAGGGTAACTGCAGCCATTTTAAATAATGATTTTAATTGGACAACAATCTGTGGGTAGTAACAATTTTCAAGGACATTTTGTTCCTAATGCGGCTGCGGCCGACTTTTGTGGAGCCAACCCAGCATTTGCTTTGTTGATTGAGGAAACCGCAGAAAACTCAAATCAGGTTGGCCGGACTCGAGTCCTTCCAGATGTGCGGTTCAAAAACCTCTCATCTGGCATTTTTAGATTTTAGTTATTAGGTGCAGTAATATGTTACGGTTTATAATTTATATCTTCTATGAATTTTATGGTTTTCTTTAAATTTTTAATTTTTTTTGAAAATAATATTTCTAACATTTTTTTTGTTATGGGAGCGTCTTCTTCTAGGTTTATTCCAGAATAAAGGTTTTTTCTTTTTTCTATATTTCCAGTACATTCAGTGAGAATGTGCTGGATATTTTCCTCTTATGTGGGACAGCTGAAACAAATAGGTGAATCGCTTAATCCAATTCTATAGTTTTATTGTATACATCTACAGTGAAAACTTCTCATTCTATTGATTTTAATGATATCACATCGATTTATATTACATTTCCAAAAACCATGGTGTTTTAATTATGTTAGGGTTATATTTTTTGTAGTTAGAACCTTTATTATTATCTTTATAGAAATTATTCCAATTATTTTTTATGTCGCATTTGAGAAAAGATTTTATATCAGTATTTAAAACTTTCATATTAAGTTCTATTGTTGTAGGTTCTTTAGCTAATTTGTCGGCTATTTCATTTCCAGAAATACCCTGGTGAGATTTATTCCATATAAAATCGATTGTTTTATGTAGTGATATGTTATATAGTTTATTTAAAATTTGCATACTTATATGATCAATTTTCTTTGATTTATATACGAGACATCATCTTTTTTAAAATACTTTGATTATCACAGATAATGGTGTAATTTTTACTGTTGTTCTTTAGGGAATCTATATATTGGATTGCTTTTAAAATGCCTGTATATTCAGCACCAAATATACCCATGATATCTGGGCAACTGAATCCTTCTCCATATTTTAGTTGAGGATCATAATAGGAGTAACCAGTCAAGTAGTTTAGTAAGTGACTAAATTACTTTACTAAAATGTTGCTGTTCGGATACGTTTATTTACTAATCTACTCGCCACTCGACTAAATTACTCGCCAACTGCTAATGATTTTTGGTGAGTTGCTACTAGCTCGGTTACTAAATTACTCGCCACTCGTCTGAATAACTCGCCACTCGACTAAATTACTCGCCACTCGACTAAATTACTTGCCAAGTGCGAACAAGGCTTTANTTTCCTATGAAAAATATGTCTAAATGATATAAAATGTTTTAAATTGTAGAGCCTGAAGAAGCCCAAGGTGTAGGGCGAAATATAGCAAGACAAAAAGAATGATGGTTTAATTATTATTACCTAAATTTATAAAAAAAAAAAAAAAAACCTGAAGAGACCCAAAAGAAAACATGCAAATATTGTAGTGTTCTTGGTATAATAAATTGGAAAAAAGGGTTCAAAAAACTACTCAAGAAAAATTAAGTTCTCTTTCCTTTTTTCTTACAGTCCCGATTGCTGAAATTTATCTATAATGAGTAACTTAGTAACCTAAGTAATTAAAGTGAACCAGTTTTCCACGGTTACGTTTCGATTGGAGCCGGTTACTGATTCTACCAATGTTTCAACGAAATTCTCAGGTGCTTGTTGGTTAGGAGGTGTTGTCCCTTTTCTTAAATAGGGAATATCAATCATATATTTAGAACTGTTGTCATACATAATAATAATTTTGAGTCCAAATTTGCAGGGTTTTGAGGGAATACATTTCCAGATCCACAGCGGCCCAACTGAACTAACCCCAATTAGCCCAACTAAACGCAACCAACTGCTCGTCACTCTTCAATCGTCAAATAACTGCTAGGTTTATTATTTCGCTAGGTTTTTTTTGTAGTTTTTAAAGGGAGTATCCCATGTTAAACCCATAATTGCTCGCTTAGTTATCTTTTTTCTCTCATCTTTTGTCACCTTATCGTCAAACCTTAGGCAAGTCAGTAAAAACAAAAACCTCATTTACGACATAGTAGCTCAAAACCAAGATCCACAATAGCTGTTATCAAATAACATTTCAAATCGCCTAATGATTGACTTTAGCGCAGCTTTAGCTGAAATAGAGCAGCCAGAATGGCGCTTCAATTTCACCTTTTGTTGTTTTTAGTAACTGTGGCTTCTTTTCTGCTGTAATTTTCTTGTTTTTCTTCTATTTGAATAGAAATATACAAAACAATTATTGGTATAGAAAACAACATCATTTATTAAATTTTCGTTAAAAAAAAAAGGAAGGCCCGGGTTCGAGTCTGAATAACTCGCCACTCGACTAAATTACTCGCCACTCGACTAAATTACTCGCCACTCGACTAAATTACTTGCCAAGTGCGAACAAGGCTTTAGGCATTAGAATTTAGTATCTAGTGTGAACCGTATACAATTACGGTAACTGAATACAAAGTTTGAAAACCTTTTTAGATCGAGATGTAATCTACTTTTCAAAAAAAAGTTTGAAAGAGTGACTCCCTTACACAACACAAATATCTGAACATTTTTAGGTAAAAAATAAATTATGAAAAAAATTATATGAAACTTATTTAGGGATAGAAAGTTCATTCGGACAAAAGGAAAGTAAACTATTTAACTAACAAGATAATAAAAACTTTGACCCAATTGGGAATGACGAAACTATTATCTCCTGAGAGAAATAGGGAGTTAGGTGCCAGCTGACCTAAAGAATTAAAGATAAAGTTTTTTCGAAAGGACTTCTAAAGGCCCCCATACACGGTCAAAATGATTGCGCAAACATTTTGACTGTTTGATGTTTGCGCAAACATGATTTTTGACGTGTATGGCCAACATTTTTCCGACATCAGCCTAAACTTTGGTAAGATATTACTAACATTTAATCAAATATAAAAGGCAGTATTAATCATTGACAATTAATCGCAAGTCACACCTACTATAATGAGATACCCAATATTTTGTAAAGAAGGTTTAGAATTATCGATGATAAAAAGAATTATGATATGGCTATAAAATGACACGAAAGAAAGTAATTGGTAACTCTACACTTTAAAAGATAATAGGCATCTGCAGTAACCCAAGAGTTTTTCGTCTTCTTAATGAATTTTTCCAATCATGGATTTTCTGTTATACATTATCTTCTTCTACTGAAGTAGATAATCTTTCAAGTATAGTTTAGTCAAAAAAAACAAATATTGTCTTTACCTAAGATTTACTTTGTGGCGATTTCATCTTTGTGGAATTGATATATTTATATTTTATAAATAATAGAGAGGAATATATAAATTAAACTTGAGATATGTTAATACACATTAATAATCATAATAAAAATATAGTCAAAATGGAAAACAATTAATCCATATGCATATATATCACGATAAAACCATCAGTATTTAGCCACTTGGGTGCCAGGGTTTGCAGTTAAACATTAAAACACTAAACTGGTAGCACTTTTATTGTACGCTTGGATGGTAGGGGTGACTAAACTTTATTCGCCTGTTATAAAATTGTGTATTTTTCTACAATAAATTACATTTGCGAAGTTTATATGCTAGAAAACCAAGATTACTGGGCAAAGCTTGATAACTTCTCGTATTGAAGTTATACAATTTTCAATCTTATGAACTGTAATTCCTCGTCACATCTGATCGAAGGTGTCGACACCTCCTTAGGAAGCGATAATATGAGAGGATGATTTCTGACTTGTTATTATTTGTATTGCATTGTTCAAGGATTCATCATTATTCATTGATGGTACAAGCGTTACCATTTTTAAAAGATGAGTTTTATATTAAATACATATCCTTGGCAAAATGAAAAAGGTTGGAGCTAACTTTTCTATTTTTATATTTTAAATCTGAAAATGTTTGAAGAAGTTCTCTTTCCTCTGAAGAGTCTCCTTCTGAATGTTAAACAGAGGAGATTCAAGTTAATTTTAATTTTAAAAAAGTGTTAGACATATGTTAATTTGTGTTTATGTTATAAGTTTTATATTTATGTGTAATTTTTTATATATACTGACCCAATTAATGACAAATNAAGGCCGGGGTTCGAGTCCCGGCGGTAGAGTCTATTTTTCTCTGTCTGTCTCCCATTATTACTAATGATTATAATTTGATTTAAATAAAAAAAAAAACTTAAAGCTGTCTATAGGTTCAATTGAGTTTTTTTTTTTAATAAAGCAATAATTAGTACAGTTCGTATTTAATTCCACACAGGCTTTAACCACTAAATTAAAGGAAAAAATAGCATATTAAATAGTGAAATTTAAATTATTCCACTGATTAAAATGATACGAATTGTGTGGAAAGAAAAAAACAAGGTCGATTTCCGTCCTGTAATGTCATAATGTTTGAGTTTATTATGGGGACGTAATAGAAAAAGCAAAAGAAAAAATATACGCACACACCTGTAAAAAGATACTGGTTTATTGAGTCTAAAGTCTACAGGATACGTCGCTCATTGTAAATATCACCTAAATACTCAATTCCTGTTCAATCAGGAATTGAGTATAAAAAAACTAATTTTAAATAGACAAACACACCAGGAAAAAATGTTAACTCCTCGAAAGATATTCCTTCGACATTATTGTAAGAAAAAAATCGGGTTAAGGAAGATAGAAAAGGGATACTCGGCAGAGTGGAATGAGTTTAATGGGTTGAACAGTAAAGTCGACTTGTTTCCAGTATGAGTAAGTACCACAGGATCTCGGTCCAAACAGCTCTGTAATAGCATTAAGCAGACTTGTTTCTGATATTATTGGAGCACATCGACACCGATCTATCCCGGAGAGAAGAAAGTAGGCAAATTGCATCAAGTTCCCACTGGAAGAATTAATGTCCTGTGTATAATATACTTTTAAACTAAGCGAGGGGATAAACGAGAAGAACCAAAAATATCACGTCAGACTAAAAAAACCCAGGGTAAAGGTTGAGGTTTTTCCTTATTTGCCCTTAAACGACTGAGGGGCTCTCGGACAGGGTCGGTTAGTATCTCTCAATTTCATGAGAAACCGAAACGCTACTTTAATTTATTCTTATTCAAATAACCGGTTTCAATATTGAACTAGAAAGGGGGAAATAAAGGTTGATTTTTCTCTAGAAAGTTTCAATTGTTCGAGGACCATTAGGACCTTGGGCTAATACTATAAAAGCGACGTCGGGGAATCCGAGCGTCGCGTCGGATTCCGGCAAGGAAGCGGCAAGAAGCACGTTCCCTATGGAAATCCGGTAGAATGTAAACATGGTCATGCCCTCCCCCGACCCCATGGGATGAACCCTACGAATATATCCTCGAGGCTCGCCTCCAGGCCCCTCCACAAAGTTATTGCGGCGCTTCGAACCAAGAGCTAGATTTATACTTACAAAGCTCCTCTGCGACATTCGTCCCGATCGAACGCCACTATATCAGTCCGACTAAAAGGGGGGTAAAAAAACATCGATCTGTTTTTCCACTTTAAGATAAAATGTGGACTGTCTCGAATTTTTAGTGTTTTTTTAACGTTTTTTTTACTTCACGAATAAATGACTCCAGGGGTTTTTTCGATAAAAATGGCGACATTTAACCTATAAATCCAAGTGATGTTTCAGCGTCCTTTGAAGAAGAAGAAAAAAAAAATAAAGGTTACGATTCCGTTTTTTCTTTCATTTCAAACAACATTAAAAGCGATAAATACAAGAAGAAACTATAAATCGTCTAACCAGAATTAGAAGTGATAAAAGCTCACTAGGTGAAATGTTTAATTAAATGATTCAAGCAAATCACTAATATATTAACTTGTCTACCTAGATTTAACGTCATCGAAAACACAAACAATAATTCAATAGACAGAGGGATTTAAGAAATTAAATAAGGAAATTTGTAACTGATAATGACTGTTATACATTTCTTGAAGTCTTCATCGAAGATAAAGATAAAAGAGAAAGAAGGGATAACGATAGCTGGTAAATTGGCACACTGCAATAGCATAGCATTCTAAATCAATGTATTGCTAAACGAGAAATTTATTTTCAACTCTATCTTATTAAACCCAAATTTGTATTGACTGAGAATCGATAAACTATTTAAATTCTTTAGAGTATTGACTTATAACATAATTTCTCAGTTCAGAAAATAAAATCTTGTTTTGCTCTTAGAAGTGGCTAAAGAATATAATGCAAAATATTGTTTTTAATGTGTTAAATATTGTTTAATCAAACAAGAGTTGCCTTTAGAAGGAATCTTATTTTACATTGCAGTATCAGTGGATGCTCAAGATTTACTATAAAAATTACATGGCAGTCTCTTTTTATATATTTAGTTTTATATTGTAATATACACTGGTGATATTTATACAAAACACCAAACTGTTTAACTGTCATGTGTCACTATTTTGTCCACCATAACATTATCAGCCGCCAACTCCATCATTAATGCTAATTTTATTGTGAAGTTATCAATAAGTTTATGAGGAATTATCCCTGAATGGCCTTTTAATCAATAAGATACACTAGATATTCATTAGTGCTAGCCAATGTTGTTAACCAACCCCCAAGAACTCAAGGCAAGAATATATAGCTCTTTATTTAGACTAAGTTTTCATCCTGGTCCATTAGTGTTGCCAGCCAGACAACATGAAAATATTATACTCGTTTGTCGAATTACTTATAGAATATATTATGAAAAAAGATGTGCTATAACACAGCAGTTGCACAGTTGTTATTAGTTAAGGATTGGAAGGTCATTTTCTGGTTACATGAACTACAAAGTTTAAATTAGTAGTTTTATGACAAAAGATAAATCTATATGTTACATTTTACAACGCTAAATGGTTTGTGTAGATTAAAAATTAAGATAAATTTCCTTTTTAATAAAAAAAATACGTCGTTAAATATAAGGGTCGAAAGAGGGTGTGATTTACAGAACTGCTAATAAGCATAAATACTCTTAATGTTTTACTCTTTGACCCTTTTAAAGGAAGAGCTAGCTTGGCAGTCTGTGACTCAATCTCGTGGATGGTAAAGTATCGTTATTAGCGTTGTTTAGTTATCTCATAAAATATAAAATAGGACTAAGGAGGATCAATTTAGAATCACTTATCCATTTATCCCATCCATTTCACACTGCGGAATTCTCTTTGCAATCTGCTTTATATCCAAACCCTATCCTTATCATACAAAAATACCAAAAAGGGGACCATTTAACGAGGTGAACGTTTTCTCTTATTTGCTAATTTTTACTTTAAATTATTCTTCCTCAAGTTCGCTCGAAAGAAGATGAATCTGAAAAGCATTCTAAGAAGAGCGATGAGTTTTCTGTTTGAAACTGCTTCAACGCGCTTTACTCGGTCTGATATAATGCAGCAGGATTAAAACGTATGCTTAGAGCAAACTAACAAACTAGATTAAAAATCAAAGAAGAAGAAAAAATACTATCTATTCTTACTTATTAACGAAAGATAGAAATTAATTATCCTTGAAAAAAACTTAAAAACAAAATTATAACACCTATATAGACATACTTTCAGCCTATACTCTCCTGACTATTATTCTCCGTAGAATCACAAACGCTATATCTTATGTACTTAAAAATTGTATGCAGTAATTGTATAAACTTCAAGTAAACATCACGATGCACCACACCCCTGAAGATGCTTCCAGTAGTGGAAGCGAAACGTCGGATTTCAACCCCTTCGTGACGCGAATTCCACCGGAAAACCAAGCTGTTTATTACAAGTCTAACCGCGGAAGCATACGCACCAAATTGTACTTAAAAATTATTTACTTTTCTTCAACTGACAATCGTTTCAAAATTATAAATTATAAAAGCATTTGAATTCTCTTGTTTAACACCAATTCACTCTCACGAATTCTGATGGATCTATCTAAATCAGAACTAAATCCTTAAAAAACTGCCAACGATCAATTAGCGATGTAAGTCCAAGGTCAAGCTATAAAAATCTGCCACTTATGGAACAGCAAACTATTGAAATGATCTCGCTACATACCTTTACTTAACCAGGCGCGCTTGAAAATTCAAAACTTTGCCTAAACGAAACAAGTGATTTAACACAGCAAAGGAATCCTTATTTCCCATGAAACTGGTAGATATTATAGGTATTATAGGTCTAGCTTTCCCTAATGTTATAGGTACTGATAGGCACCTGAACACTCAGGAAGATATGGAATAGCAAAGAAAATAAATTTTCATAACTAATTATAGTTTCACATCTATGCATAAATCATGAATAATGAATAACACTCTTGTGAAACAATGAATAAATAAAGTAGTGATAAACAATGACTAGCTAAGATAAGTGACATTAAATTTTGTGCAGAAAAAAGTAAATTCAGAATTGTTAGTGTGTGGGGTTAGAAAAACACTCAGACAAAGAAAACAACAATGATTACGAAACGGGATACTTTACCTTACATCGGGCTTTATTTCAGGGCCAAACCAGGCACCACTACAACGAATAAACAATACTCAATAAATTAACTGAACAAAGTTAGTAAATTAAATGAGATGTAGGTAATTTATCACAAAGGTGGTTAAATCACTCTCCCAGACTTAAATCAACAAATATTGGTTTATAAATACTAAAACAAAATCATTATTTTAAGGCCCCCAAATACGATCAAACATTTTGCACAAAATGTTTGCGCAAACCTGATGTCGGAGAAATTTAATTGAAAATCATGTTTGCGCAATCAAGCAGCCCCATACACGGTCAAAATGTTTGTGCCAACATTTTAACCGTGTATGGGGGCCTCAAAGCCTTTTATTTGTCCACCAAGCCAAACAAAAAGAACCAGAGATCGATGATCATTTTATTTTACCCTGAGAAAATCTTAGAGTCACCTACGTTTCCAGCAATCTCAAACATTGACGCTTTCAGCAGTTTCATGACTTGTGTGCCATGCTCTTCCATAAAATACTGTAATTAAGACTGTATTTTAGTTTAAGCTAGTTTATACAGTACCAATCAGGCAAAGGCCATGCAAAAGTTAGGGCTACATTTTTATAAACAATTAAAGAATATATTTTACATAAAGAAAGATTAAGCTAAAAAGGAATACTAATAATAACATGCACATTATAAGTAAAGCTTACACGTCTCTTATATACCTTATACTGCTACTTAAGGCTAGACCCTCGGCCACGCTGGCTCCCTGCTACTTAAGGCTAAATCTAACCACTAAAACCAATTGCTTACCTTATTCTTATCTATATCAATTTGTCCGTAACTATTGTACTGATTTTGTTTGTCAAAATTTCAACTAGGAAATACACCATTTAATAAAAATTTAACAGAAATCCCATAAAAGATGAAGGGTTGCAGAGTATGCGAAACAGCGTCCGGAAGGTACGGGGGAGGGAATAACAGAAAAGACCCTTAATATTTTCTATTACTTGCTTTGTTTACATTTGAATGGTTAATAAGTACACACACAAGTAATACATATTATATTGTACATAATAGAAAGCTATGGGTTTTTCTTAAAAATATATACAATTTTTTTTTCTTTACTCAAAGGCGAAGGAATAAAAGTTCTTAAGGTATATTTTATGAATATATTTTTGTAGCCACAATAAAACTTTTCGTACTAAAATGCGAATAAGAGAGAGTCCTTGACATAGTTTTACATTGAAATTATTAGATTCTCCAGAGGCATTATTGTTATTTTTGAGGGAAAAAAATAATCTTACAATAACAATAAAAAGGAATATTTGACCAATTCTTTGCTTCAATACTTGAGGCAGAACGATATAATCGTGAAGTAGTTCTTGGTAACAATTCGACCTTTATTATTATTTGTAGTGATGGTTAAAAGTAGTGAAATGGTTTTTATGTGTTATAAATGTAAGGGAAACAAACCACAATTATCAAAATCTCAGTCGTTTTCTTCTTCGAAAAATGTAATTTGTCGTCTTTGTGCGATGATTCAGCGATAAACACGTTTGAAAATTATTAAGTAAATATCTAATATTTTATAGTTTTTATTCCACTATAAATTAACCAAGTGTATTAAGAGAAGATATTTTTTATCTTTATAAATGTTAACATCCATTTTTATAGCCAAATAAGATCCTAAAATTAATAAACTACTATAAGAATAATACAAATCTTCTTTGCAATAGCCGCTGAAATTGTTAATTTAAGAAGTATCAGACGTAATTGCGCTTTTCCGAAAGTGTATTAAATAGAGGCTTAATGATTTTTCGCAACAAAATACTTATTCCTAAAGCAACTTCAATAAAGTTAACTAAGTCTCAGTAACAATGTAGATACAAAAATAAATTAATATATTTTATATTTTTGTCAATAATATACACCGAATAGATGGGCATAAACGGACGCTCATTCTTCCGAAAATCGTGGCATGTGCAAACGGGAGGGGAAAGAGGAAAGGAAAGAACGGGAAAGGAAAGTGTGGAGATAAATTTATCCGGTAATTAATGTAAACATTTTTCTTTGGAATTTACATCCTACAATGGTAGTTCAGAAAGTATGGTGATTTGACAAATAAAATCAACATAACAAATAAACAATAAGATTAAGCAAAAGCGGGGATTTTACGCTTGAGTAGTGGGTTTTGACGCTTGAGTAGGGGGTTTTGACGCTTGAGTAGGGGGTTTTGACGCTTGAGTAGGGGATTTTGACATTAACTAAACATATATTCACCTTTTTTTAAATAATGATCATATAAGAAATATTAAATTATTATTAGAGATAAAAAAATCTGATAGACAACATTCTATAAAATTAAGTTGTGCTGTTGTAATTTATTTGAAATAATAATTTTATTATAAAAACAAATAAATTTAAACATTTGATTTATAAATAAAAAGGTTAAATGTGATTTAAATATAAATATAATTTGATTTTAATATCTGTTATGAAAGCTAAGGAATGATTAGAGAAGGTAGTTTTTATTGAGGTAAAGCTACTAGGAAAATGACATCAAGTATAAAAGAATTTTACGACAAGATTTGCTCTGCGGATGAGATGACCGCATACCCATCGCCTTCCTACCGTAATCTAACACTTTATGGTGGAGACACTAAAAAATATATATATTCACCCTCTTTTTCCCCTTGCCAAATGGTTTTCACAAAGTAGAGATTTAATGCTTATAAGATCAAACAAAATTAAACATCTATTTCCTGTCCTAGAGCTCTCGTATTTTACGATGTTTTAAAACCGTCGAATATCATTTTCCCAATAACATCGCAATATAATTTTTTTAAAGGCATTGTTAAAGTTCGGGTGAGTACCCAATAAAAGTAAAAGAGTGATTTATACAGACGCTTTTGTTTTATCTTATTGTTTATTTATTATGTTGACTTTATTTGTTTCTGAAGGGAAAAAAGACGATAAGATAATACTTACATAACTTTTAACAGTTCTATAAAAACAACTTTTAAGTTGACTCATTTTTAAAGGAGAAATTTTATTTTATGTATATTTTTGTTCCTATTCTTTAAAAGTAATAAGGATACATACAGAGACTAGTTTTAAATTAATTTAAATCAAATTATAATCATTATTAACACTGGGAGACAGAAAGAGAAAGATAGACTCCAGCGCCGGGATTTGAACCACGGGCCTCTGTATTTCCAAGTACAGTGCTCTAACCAACTAAGCTACGCGGGAGAATGATCTTACTCTGCCGTAACCGATAGCTATTCCCCAACTCCAAGCTTTCAATATTCATCACAATTTAGCAAGTCAATTTATGACATTAGAACTAAACCGAGAATTAGAGCTTATGATTATAAAGTATTCAATTAGTACCTGTATCGGTTACGGCAGAGAAAGATCATTCTCCCGCGTAGCTTAGTTGGTTAGAGCACTGTACTGGAAATACAGAAGAGGCCAGTGGTTCAAATCCCGGCGCTGGAGTCTATTTTTCTCTGTCTGTCTCCCAGTGTTAATAATGATTATAATTTGATTTAAATTAATTTAAACTTTCCGTAGTATGAAAACTACCAAAAACTTAAAAATTGGAGACTAGTTCTTTAAATAAAAGTAATACCAACAAGCACTCGTATAAATTTATAATTAAAATTATCGTATTAATTTCAAAAGATACTCACAAATAAGATTCTTTTTCTGAATATAAATTATTTTACTTTAATTACTAGCTAGATTACTATGCTTTGCTATGAAGTGTGTTATATTTAATGTAATTTTTCATTTTATTTGTTATTTGACTAAGAGAGAATATCTAGATGCGCCAAAGAGTTTCCTAAATCTCTCCCCCTTATTTCTATATCCTCTACTTTTGGATAAAATAATTAGCACTAATCCCTAATTAATAATTCTCCAACTACCGGGTAATATACGAAAAATATCATGGTTCTATTTAAGTCTAGTAGTTTCAAAGATATCTTGATATGTCAGACAGTCAGTATCTGGGTTAATAATTATTTAGAAAAAATTATATAAAATACATTGATTTTATTTTAGTGTTTCAAAGAAGTGGTGATAACAACAGTTAAGGAGTATTGTTTCAAATACGTATATAGCCGCTATCTTGAATTAAAATGGCTGATTGTAAGACCCTTTAACGAAAGTTGTTAATCCCATGAAAGTTAGCTAACTTCAACTTTCAAGGTTCTACTACAATTGGTTCCGGAGATATCGACTCGTCAAATTTCGTATATAAATGACAGCTGTCTTGAATTAAGATAGTGGAATTTAGAAAATATTTCTTAGCTAGCTCTTAGGGGATAAGAGGAATCTACCTACAAACTTTTAGGGTCATTGGTCCAGTGGTTTTAGAGATATCGTGTTGTGCCAGTAGTGTTTGAATGTTTGCATGTTTATATAAAATGTATTTACAAAACTACCTGAAATATAAAAAAAAGAAAAGCCATGACAATAATGTTAACTTCAATTTACTCATGGTATATATTATAACATAATATGTTTGACATTTTAAGTAGTTATTTGCATAATTTATTTTATTTCCTTCCTTTTTAATAGTATTTTAATTTAATTAATTTAGTTTTAATTTTAATTCGTTATTTTTATTTGATTTTATTTGATACCCTTTTATTATTTTAAAATGTATTTATCGCTTAATCTTTTTGACATGAGAGAGTGTAGAAGTTATATTTTATATCATTCACTTCTATTTGTTTCAAATACATTGCTTTGTTGTGTATCATTTTTATACGTGAGGGTACTATTTATTTTCTTATACAATGTTATTTTTTATGCCATAATGACCTGTTAAACTAAATGAAATTTAAAGCTGGTCTAATGTGTAATGAACAACATTGATTATTCAGTGAACTATGACTATGATCCTCTAAAGTGGTCGAAAAAGCTGCGTTATGATATCAGTTCTGCTATTTTGTTAACTATACTATTTTTCTTTTTACTAAATCAGCTTTTTCTCTTAAGTTTAACATTTATTACGGTTTACGAAATTGACTTTTCGAAATCTACGAAAATTTGAATTATTGAATTTTACTAAGAATTCTTCTACAAACAAGATATTAAAAAAGCTAATAACAGCAAGTTATGCATCATATTGATCCGGGCGTATATTGAAATCATCAAAGCTTCAGACGCTGTAATCACTAAACTGGAAACCCGTAAATACCGTAGACAAGGTGTTAGGCTCGCTTAAGCCCTAAGCCTTCTGTAGAATTCATTAAGAGACGGCGTTACCCCAAGTTAACACACAATGCAATTACAATTAGTTAACACAGACAATTTCCCACCCTACTTCAAAACCCAGAGTTACCCTTTTATATCTACGGAACACAAAAGGTGTATTAATTAGTCGAGAACTTACAGATAAATCTACATCTAATTTTACTATCTACTTACTTTGGTAAAGAGGGCCAATTAAAAAAGAATAAGTAACTTCAAATTGACTTGGTATAAATAAATATGCAATATAGTTTCCTGACGAAAAATGACAATTTTTTCATATAAAAAAAATCATCTGGTCATCTTAAATTGAGGTGGTGTTAAAAAAGGTGTCTCAACGATCACCTTTAAGATATGAGGACCCAACCTACAAAATTGCGTGGTCATTGGTCAAGTGGTTTCAGAGATATCGTGATGAGTCAGTCAGTCAGTTTGTGGTATTTGGCTTTTATACATATACATGTAGATAGATACAAAAATACTCCAGTTATTTCTTCAATTAATAAAGAATTCATGTCTTTTCAAGTGTGATCTAAGTTTAGTTAAAATTAAAAGTTTGCTAACCTGTAACAGCTGGTAGAAGATTGTCCGTGATCAATAAATATGTCAGGCGTGGTATTGTATAAGTCAGTAGCCACTGTCTTAAGGGCGCCTACTAACAGATACGAAGATGCTTTTCTCTCGCTCTCCCAATCGATGGAAATGCGACCGTCTTCGATTCGGCAAACGAAACTCTAAAACAATCAAGCAAAAAAAAAAAACATCTTATTACAAGTTAATTATGGGGAAAAAAGGAATTAAAGGGAACTTTTTACTTCATGGAATATCACAATTTTATACTGATTTTCCAAGACGAAAAATTATTTGAGAATAAAAAAATAATTAAATGTGTACTGTGTTTTATTATTTCAATTAACATTTGATTTGAAGATAAGCTTAAGGTTTTTCTCATACCTTCCTCTACCTTAACGTTCCAAAGAATGGAATGCTTTTTTCTATATATTAAGGTGTTAAGGCCGGTCAATGTTTGCGCAAACATCATGTTTGTGAAAACATTTTGACCGTCTATGGGGCTGTTTGATGTTTTATGTTGATTTTCATAATGTTTAAAGTGCATGGCCTAAATTTGCCCATCAGGTTTGCGAAAACGTGATGTTTGATCGTGTATGGCGGCCTTTATCCATGGGTATGGGTAGGAAGGATCTATCGCAATTAAACTATAGAAATTTGTAAAATATATTCAATTATTTGATGGATTTTTAAGGTGTGTGTATTTAAAAATAAAAACTAGTTGATTTTCATTCTTTTATTGTGAGACGTTTCGACCCTCTAAGGTCATCTTCCCATCACATCATTTTCATACTAAAATTGACAAAACATTAAAATTATTATTAATAACANGATTTTATACACTAAACCTGATTTATTTTCTTTGTTAATTTGATCTTTCATATTAGTATATAATTTTCTTAATTTATCAATAGGTTTGTGGGCTAATTTAACTTGTTCACCGTCATTAAGTTTCATTATCCTCTGCAATTTTTCAGAGAGTCCTTTTATGTAAGTGAGGCTGTTGTAATATTTGGTTCTATTGTCGTCTACGAATATTTGAGGTTGAATATTTTCTGTGTTGTTTATGTGTTTATACCACATTGATTTTATAATTTTCATAGGATATAAATTATCTAATAGTTTTTTAAAAATAATTGTTTTTATTTCTTTAATATAAATTTTATCTGTAATTTTAATCGATCTTTGAATCATGTTAGACACTGTATTTAAAATGGTGTGTTTTGGGTGGTTGGATTGATAATTAAGTATCCTATTACTTTTTAGTTCTTTTGAGTACCACTTAGTTGCTAAGCTTCCATCGTTGTTTCTTAATATTGTCATGTCTAAATAGTTTAATGTATTATTGTTTTCTATTTCATACGTAAATTTAATTTTATTATTTATGTTATTAAAGCATTCTATAGTTGCATCTAAATTTTCTTTTGTAATGATTAGGATGAGGTCATCTATATATTTGTACATTATTTTAGGTTTGACTATTAATTTTTCTATGGATTTATTTATAATATTATTTTTAGAGGGTCGAAACGTCTCACAATAAAAGAATGAAAATCAACTAGTTTTTATTTTTAAATACACACACTTTAAAAATCCATCAAATAATTGAATATATTTTACAAATTAAAAAGGTGTTAATTTTAACAACGTTTGTTGAAGAAAAAATAAATATAGAAATTTGTATTAGAGAATATTTTATTTTGATTGATCTCACACGTAATGTAGCATCAATAAACCACGATTGTTGGTGACCTGATGATAATTTATTTTACAATACAAAACTTTCGAAAAAAAAAAAATCGGTTAGTATGTGTTAAAGGATGATAATCTATCCGATTCACAAGAAATATTGGGTTTATTACCGGTGCGGTGGTGGAAGAGTAGATGTCCATAGATAAAAGAGATTCGATAGCCAAAGCCACATTAGAGCGGATCTCTAAAGACACTATTCAATTCAAGATATTATGCTGCCTAAGCTTGATTTTCTGGGTATACAATAGAAGGATAGGAGCAAAGCATTTTGAACCCCGAACTCCTTATCTTATTTTACCCTGTATCCTTAATAGCGTAACACTTCAATCAACTTCACCCTCTCAAATGGTAATCAAATAATCGATACAAAAGCAGGACAGTTTGATCAGATTGACAGCCTGTGTGCTTTCAGAGTTTGTACCTTTTGATTATACGTTATAAGCATCTACCTCACTTATTGTAATCTATAAAAGTATAAATCCTTAGTGAGCTAAACTCTGAACATTTGATGCATTGCTCCCGCCACTCTCAAGCAAAAAGGGTACTATGGTATGCTTAACTGTTCTGCTTTGGCTCCTTTTCTTTCTGCCCGTTAGTCTCCCAGTACGACTTGAGGTCCGGCCAATATAAGGCTCACCCTAGCTAGACCACCTTTTAGATATTTAAGAACAGAAAGAATCCAAATACCAAATACTATTGGATTTCTAACTAAAATTTGATAGATCTTTTAAATCAACCATATCTCAAATTCTCTATTGGAACTTAACCAATTTCATACGAATGATTTAGCTTCAAAAGTACAATTCTAAGGCTAATGCTTCCTTGGCCTACGGGTTTTCTTCATCTTGAATTGCGGATAAGGAAATGTTAATCACGGGATTGAGACAGGGACGTGGCCTCCTTTATTATTTATGACTTTGGAAGCCTTATGACCGTTTAAATTCAATTACGGGTGGGGAACATTTAGGAATTTATTACTGAGAGGTCGGTGAGCTATCTCGATGGCATCTCATTTTCATCTTCGATTCTAATGACCTTAGGTTCAACATAAACCTATAAAATATTAATAACCTATAAAACCCCCTAGCACGATCCACTGTCGCAGTAAAGAAAACAAATAAATTTATGTCGTGATTTATTTTTAATGATGCATTAGGCCTCTCGACCTATAAGGACTGCATTTTCAATTCCCTTTTGATGACTCATTGGTTATTCTTCCTTAATAATTTAAACAAGTAAGAAAAGATTTTCCGTTTGGAATTTCCCTTTGGAGTAAGCATTCAAATTTGTTTGTCGACACATAAAGTAGATCATGCAGATCATTAAAACCTTATCCAACAAAACAAAATCTAAATAAAATGAAGCAATTATATCACGGTGCTTGCTTTTAATATATTGGAAGCACGAGACAACAAAATCCTTAACATCATGACTTGTATTTAGTATATGAATTTGTTTATTGAACACATAATTAGCCTACATAAATAACAGTAACTTCATATAAAATATTAAAATAAAAAACAGTTAAGGTTGAAAAATATATATTTTTAATATTGGCATCCCTTCATTACCCAATAATCCGTATTTATTATCTACATCCCGATTACTATATCTATTCCTCGCTGGCTTTACTGATGATTCGCTTCGTACATTAATATTGTTTCTTTTTTAAAGTTACATCATTATTACAATGTAATCCTATGCGATTTTAAAATTGTTATTGTTAGAAGGGGTAATGTAGTAAAATAATTCAATTATTACTACATCTGTACAAACGCTGTTTTATGTCATTATCATTCTTTATAGCAAATGCTTTAGAGGAGTAAATTTAAATTATCATTGAAAATCCACGTTATGAAGGGGATAAAGTGCTAGCTTTTCCTTCCACTGCTGGAAGCATTACAAGTCAGATTAAAATTAAAATTGTTACTAAATCACCACCATTAATACTCAGATAGAGGCCTGATGATTTGATGATGCCCACAAGTAGGCGTAAATTTGCATCAAAGTTTTTCAATGATCATCCCTTGTAGCTCAAGAAAAGAAAAAACAAAGAAGAAAAAAAATAGGTTGACTAAGTTATATTAACAAAACCCACTGACTCGCTCATCAAAGTTTGTGTACTTCTACAGGTTTTTGCGTTTGGTCACAAATTGGCCCAAACCGACTGGAAAAATCCGAAATCCCCCTAAAAAAGATGGATAGATTTTAAAAGATCTACAACTTTGGTTCTATTACTTATAGCCGTAACTAGCATGAGCCTAGGTGAAGTCTAGTTGTATATAAATAAGGGAAACATTTATTTTTACTACTAACCTGACCTAATCTAATAATTACTTATTGTCTAGACACACACATTTGTTTTTTGCCTAAAAATAAAGTCTTCAGCAGGGCTCAAAAAGTGAAAAAAAGATATCCATAATGGATGTTTTTAATTTTAAAAATAAGAACTTTTTGTATCTTGAATTATTTTTTCTAAATCCATTAGTTTAACTGTAAAATGGACTTAAAGTTTCAATTTTAGCATATTCAGGGCTCTCCAGATGGCAAACTAATGCAGAGTAAAAAATTTCCAAGAGCAAAAACTTATTATTTTTAGCCATAGAATCCAAATCCAGTCTCAAAAATTAGGCTTCCTATTCACTTTTTTTTAATTATGTAAATTGCACACACTTTTGCTGAACACAGAAAATGTTCAGCATATTTATTCTCAAAGCGCCTTTATAGCCATTATTGAACACTGAAAACCGTATCTTTCTATCTATTATGGTTCCGGAGATATTTTGCTGTTCCATATTAGCTGGGACACCCTGTATATAAATTGGAAAAATGTATACAGGGTGGCACAAAAGTATGGAAACCCTTGAATAACTCGTCAGAAATGCATTTTTTTTGAAAAAAGTTAAATACAAAAGTTTCAGGGTTTTTCCTTAGCTATTCAATGGTGACCTTGGATTTGACCTTAAACTTGCCCTTAAGGGTCATTTGAAGGTAAAATTTGTTATTTTAAATGGCAACCCCCATTTTTTATTGCAGATTTGAAAAAAGCAGGAAATTTTATGAAAAATATGACCTTGACCATGTCCTTGAGCATGCCCTTTAAGGTTACTCTAAGGTAAAAATTGTTTTTCGAATGGGAAACCCTAATTTTTATTGCGGATTGCGAAATAACCAAAATTTTCCCCTTAACAGTGGCCTTGACCATAGCCTACTCAACGCCCTTGACCATGACCTTCAAGGTCATTTTAGCCCTTACCCCACCCCTTTTTTCATGAATTAATTAGTTTAAGTACTTTTATTCAATTTTTTAACTTGAAGGTCGACCACATCCTTGACTATCACCAGAAATAAGACCATGAAGAAAAAAAAATTATTAAAAGTACTAAAAACAAATAAATTAATAAAAAAAGAGAGGGGGAAGGGTTGAAATGACCTTGAAAGTCATGTTCAAGGGCGTTGAGTAGGCTATGGTCAAGGCCACTATTAATGGGAAAAATTTGGTTATTTCGCAATCCCCAATACAAATTAGGGTTTCCCATTGGAAATCAATTTTGACCTTAGAATGACCTTAAAGGGCATGCTCAAGGACATGGTCAAGGTCATATTTTTCATAAAATTTCTTCCTCTTTTCAAATCTGCAATAAAAAAGGGGGGTTCCAATTTAAAATAACAAAGTTGACCTTCAAATGACCCTTAAGGGCAAGTTTAGGGTCAAATCCAAGGTCACCATTGAATAGCTAAGGAAAAATCCTGAAACTTTTGTATTTAACTTTTTTCAAAAAAATGCATTTCTGACGAGTTATTCAAGGGTTTCCATACTTTTGTGCCACCCTGTATAATAATACCCTTATATACCTTGTGCACAGAAAAAATCAACTACTCCCGTGGTATAGTGGATAGCACGTGAAACTTTCGATCCAGGGGTCAGGGTTTCGAGACTCGTCCAGAGGGAAGATTTTTTTACAGATGTACCGGTCTAGGAGGAAGTGCTGACGCGGGGATTCATAGCCCCCGCCGGGTGACCTGCTCACGGAGCCGACCGGAGTTCACTCTGTGTCCGGCCTTCTTAGAGTCAGTATCAAATATAGTGAATCAGTCAATCACGTGTCTTATTATTTAAATCACAACCTATCACCAATCATCCGGCCCGTTACACAGATAAATCAACTGCTGGCCTAAGTCGGCAGTCGATTAAAATATCTATCACAGGCGAGTCTTAAATCAAAAACTTAAAATTTCGTTAATTTCACATCAAAAATGTTTCATTTGGACGAGTCTCGAAACGTGAACTCAGTTTTATCCAAGAAAATTTACTCTACCAGTGGCAAAATCACTTCAAAAATTTGAAAAGGTTAAAAGACCAGGTAGTAAACAAACTTAAACTAATGGAAAAAAGGATGTATTTAATTTAGTAATGCACACGGCTCTAAGGTAGTAATCGGCTTTGACAGACTCGCCTAGCCAAAGAACCGTATCTAAGCCGAAGTAGGGGACATTAAAACATATTCAGGGTGAAAAAATACAGTTCAGCTTGCTTCACTAACCAAGTGAAACATAAAGGATATCATTTCTAAATAAAATAATATAGGTAACAACATCTAGAAGGAGCGTGAAGGAGAGTGAATAACAATGAAATTAGTGATGTATGGTTTAATAAAAACAACTTAGTTTTTAACCAACTAGTTTCGTAATATTTATTTACATCATCAGGGTATATACAATAAAAATAAAATGGTAATAGACCACTACACTAAAATTACAATCTTATAAATGTGTGTGCTTTAGAATTCCTAAATTTCAAATATAAATCATATTATCCATCCTAAATCATCCTAAATCGTACCCATTTCAAACTTCACTATGTTAAGATGATGTAGTAAATAAATTGATGATGTATTTTAACTGTAACTTGATGTAATCAATCTGTAATTAATTAGGGTATGTAATTAATTAATTGTAATGTAATTGTAATTACTTAATTAATTAAGGTATGTAATTAATTAATTGTAATGAAATTGTAATTACTAATGAATTAATTGTAATTATGAATGAATTAATAGTGAATAATTAATAATGAATAAGTAATGAATGAATAAATATGTAATTAATAATAAGTATTAATGTAATTAAGTAATTGTATTCAATTAATTATTGTGTGTAATTAATTAATGTAATTAAACTGTAATTTAATGTAATTTGTATGTTATGTAATTTTAACACCTTGGCTAATAAAACATGCGGGAAAAAATCCATTCAGTAATGGACGGTAACTTGTATACGCCGATTACCTGATCTATTATAGTAAATTTAATTATTTTTCTAAAATAAAAAAATCGTTTTCTATAAAACCATTATTGTTAAAATAACAAATAGTAAAAAGAACCCGAAGAGCATATTTGAAAAATTTATAGTTGAACGACCCCAATGAACAAATACGTTTCCACCACTTTAGTTGGGTCATCAATGAATTACATTTCAAAAATAAAAATAGATACATATTATCCTACATCCTTTAAAAACATAAAGAAACTGCCCTTAATTGATTAAATAGAAATATATTTTATATTACATCAATGCAATTAATTTGTTTAGATAAGTCAACTACTTGACATATATATGTGATAATATATCTATTTGTATAAGTTATGGGTTGAAGGAGGTCTTTCTGATATTTTATCCTTATAGGTAGATAAATTTGATCGGTTTCCTTTGTTTAACAAGGTAAATGGGAACGGAGGTGGATTTGAAAGGGGCGCGCTACTGTTAGCTAGGACAGGGGCAGGGACACCCCTCGCTGTTCCAGAGACCCAAGTATCGGGGATTTGGTCGACTCGTCCATTGTTTCACCTTGTCTCATTAATGTTTGCTTTGTTATTGGTTCATTGTGTCGTCTGACTCCCCCACGTCATCGTTAGATTTCCCTCTCTTCACCCCGTTCTCTTTAGTCGAGAATGAATGATAGCAACGTTTCCATATCTCAATCCACACCCCACCGTCTCGCTTTCCATTAATCTAATCCATTATTATAATAGTTGCTCGTACATTTGCCACTGTTATTTATTA
>KZ651138.1:674654-690011 GCA_001010745.2 Gerris buenoi | reverse complement strand
CGAGTTTGTTATTTCTCCTATATTGTGTGTGTGTTTATGCAATACATTTAGTGAAGGAGTTTGATAGAGTTAAGAATGAATTATTAAAATGGAGAGTTGGAAGGCTAAGGGATCAGAGAATTTCTCTGGATGAGAAGACGAACAACAGAAAGGAGGAGGTTTCGATTGTCGATTTGAAGTTCTATTGAAGTTTCATTTGTACTAATTCCATTAAACAAGAAAGCTCCGCCTGATTCGGCCTCAAGGGCTTCCAGTCCGAAACCGACCGTAACTCCCCAAAAAGCGCAAACACGTTAAAAGCAAAGTTTCGTATCGGAATTTATCAACATGATCAGAGAAGCAAGTTTTTCTCGCCGGTTTGCGGTAAACGCGGACTCTTCTAAAAGGGAACGGAGGCCGGCACAGGGAGTTTTCGACTGGGATAACTCGTTTACCACGAGAAATTCGCTCGGGGCTTTTTAGCCGGCGCGGCAACCCAGGTGCAAAGAAGAAAGCGCCTTAACAAGGTTTTCACGTCCCCCACACGTCGGACCGATTCCGGGCCGACCTCCGCCCACAGTTCCCCGGGATTTAATTACGCCCTGTTCCTAGTAGACTTTGTAATTTCATTTGTACTACGGAATTTAATATTTTACGGATATAAGGAATCGCTAAGACATGACGGGAAGGAGGGATCCAAGACAAAGTTTTAACGAGACGGTATAAATTTAAGTGATCTAACCGAACAGTATTAGCAGAGTCTATTAAAAGTTGTAGTGGAGGGACACGGGGCGAGAGGAGACCGAGTTTGTTATTTCTCCTTGCTCTGCGGTGGCGAGTAGGGAGGGGGCCCGGTAGCCCACTTTTATACCCCGTGTTGGAAACTTTTGTGTTTTAATTCACTTATCGAGCGGCATTAACACGTCGTCTGTGTTTGTATTCGTCGGGTCTGTCTCCCTTCTGAATAATCTAGAAGACAAGTAACGTTTCCGAACCAGTCACATGTACATAGCTAAGAGAGAGCTCTGTTACAACATCAATAATGAAAGGTACGGAGTACATCGGCTGTGTTACAGCAAACGAAGTTAAAGTGATACGCAAAACTTTGGGAAACGTGAAATCAGGAGTTAGACTAGGTTAACCCCTCAGCGGTATTTATTCAACCTAAGGAAATCTAGATCATGCGAGAAATGCGCAAATCCGTCCCGCTCAATACCGATCCGCTCTGCTGCACGGATTAATCCAAACATAAAGTTTTATCGCGGCAAACGAGAAAAAATCTGTAAAGATATAGCCGATATACTACATCCGACCAAGAGCAACAATACATCTGCTAACTTTATTTTTGCTAGATTTACTAGCTAGATCTACTACAGTATATAGTTGTTAACTAAGTATGCAGTACAAAGCTAAGGTTTAAGGGTTTAACAATGGGTAACGATCGAAAGCGACTTTAACGTGACACCTAGTACTGTCAAGTATACATCATTAAACCTTTAGCTGCCGGCTCTATATCTCTTACCCACGCGCTTCTAAGCATACGAACGTTTTATCACAATAATCAACCACAATAAAATACTCTGCGGTAGACGAATATCAACTAAAAAACGGAACAATGTACTATGTATATGTATAAATATTACCAAACGCGAAATAGATAGAGTTACTCAATATTTTTTTTTTTTTTCCATAAAAAAAGAACCAGTAAATATTTTATCGGTAGAATTTATGGTGTTGTTTTATTAACATACTAGCCGTTAGGCCCGTGGCAACTGGCAGAATAAATATAGTTGAAAAAAAGAGGTGAGAGATAATTAGTTATATTTAAAATAAATGAGTCTCGCTTTGTCCAATTATACGTAAACAGAAAGAGCCACGTGATGTCTAGGTATTTCTTATTAATTTCATTCAAAGAAAAAGAGCTGAGACATAATTAGTTATATTTATAATGAATGAGTCTCGCGCTGTCCAATTATACTTCATATAATATACTGTTTATAGGAAGGTTTAAAATAATATACTGTTTAAATAGAAAGGTTTAGGCCTTGAAAGTCAGGGACATTCGTAGCTCATGGGAAGAGCGTTCGCTTACTGAACTGGAGGTCACTGCATCAATTTTTAACGTTAAAAATCATTTAGAGGTGAGTCGTCGTCGGGACACTACTCGATTATATAAAAGATTTTCTTCTTTTTTTATGGCTATTATTGGTATGTTTTCCTTTATTTCCCCTCTCCCCTTTTGATTTGACAGTAGAGTTATACAAAAAACAAAAAACACTAAATCTTATCGGTTAAAAATTTAATTTAGTTCTGCAGCATGGTTGCGCGAGATTATACTAGAAAACTTTGTTTAGTTTACCTCTTTTGTAACAGCACAAGTTTTTATCGTATAAAAATTGTAAATAACAGCAAAATGTATAGCTAATTAGGAGAAGTAAAGGTGTAACGTTTTAGTTTCCATTGTATTCATTTAATTTTTATTGAATAAATTGGCGCTGGGGTCTACTTTTCTCTGTCTGTCTCCCAGTGTCAATAATAATTATAATTTGAATTAAAATGTATTGATTTTAACCAGAATACATTTGATTAAAAATATTTGGTTGTTGTCATTATATCATATTATATGTTGTGTTCAAAGCCATAAAAAAAATACGTCTATGCCAACTCTTAGATATTGTTCAATAGTTCCTTAAAATTGAAACTATCTTGAGGCCACAGCAGCAGAAAAGGGAAGATGCTAAAATCACATAATAATTGTACATTAAGGGCTTTTCACTGAAAATGAACTGGTTAAAAGAGTGTCATTTTCTCAAACCAGTTGTGGCTCCAAGATCTTTACCTCCACCTTTTACCTTAAGGGCTCTATATACACCGTCGATAAAAATCGCGTAGTGTGTGGGTGTTAAACCTCGCGTAGTGTGTGGTTTTGTTTTCAGTTATGCTGATGTGAATGCTTGATATAAAATGAATGAGCCACTAAATTACTTTTGCCTTATAAGCAAGATGGAAAAGGTTGTTTTATGCTTCCGTTTTATTAACATTTCAAATCTTTGATTACGGCAAACTCATACGTTTTACCTTCTGTTAATAAATAGGCTAATTGTTTTACATTAACCTTCCTAACAAGCTTCAGTTGTTTTCTAATTTTAGGCGACACTGTCAAATTCATACCAATTTTTGTGGTCGAAAATTCCATAAAAAAATGTTCTATTAACCCTTGGTTTTTGAGGTATCGATTCAGTTATTCATTAGTTTTTATCTACGATTGTTGCGAAATATAAATATTGGATCTCTGTTTAGATATGTAAAAAGTGATTCTTTACGTACTTCTATTCATTGCGCATGCGCGTCTCATAATTCAGAAGAATTCCTTTTTTCCGCCCTGGGGTGGTATAAAAAAGAAGAATTCTTCACCTTTACGCACAATTAGCGAGCTTGTTTACATTAAACAAAACTAATTGTCTGTTTGTTTAATAAAAGAACTGTTTATATGAGTGTTTTGTGATAATCAATGAGTGATTTATGTGATTATGACGATATGAGGAGAATAATACGCCTCACGAAATAATTAATTCGGCACAAAATAAAACTAATAAATTAATGTAATCTTTATCAAAGGAAGTTCTTTTACAAATCTTTTACAGGAAGTTTATTATTTTTTCTGCATTTATTATTAAAATCTAACAATCGTAGATAAAGTACGGTACGCAACTCGTGCGAAAACGGCATTTTGCATTGCTCGTGTGGTTTTACTACCCTCGCTTTCGCTCGGAACACCACACTCGCATGAAAAATGGTACTTTCCGCACTAGACGCGTAATGTACTATTTCATACATTGCGTAATAACTTGACAACTAGTTAAGAGCATTCGAAAGGGGAGTAATTTTGCTTTGAAATGCACCGTACGGTTGATCAAATCGGATTTGTTATCAATGTGATGTGATAAAAGCTACTAATAATGAATATTTAATTTTATCCAATAATGTTCTAGTTTAAAAAAAAAAAACTTCAGTCGTACCTTACGAAACATCAGAATAAATAAATTATACATCGAAAAAAATTGAACCAGAAAACTGTGATGCTTAAATATAAATATATGTAGTTCCATATATATTTATATTTAAGGCACCCTTTTCTAAAACCACCAAAAAAAGGGGTTTGAATTAATAAAATCGGGCAAGGGTGGAGTTATACGAACAAACTGGTTTTCACACAATATTCCTTCGCGAGGTATTTAATAACAAAAAAATATAGCCTTACGATAAGACGGAAAGGGGATAATATAATATATTCGCATTCATAACTCATGCAAATTCCTTGCTTTCTTATACCGTTCCAAACAAACACATTCCTTTTTATACAGTCCACACTAACCACAGCCTTGTCAACTTCATTTGTTTATCTCTAATTTCACTTGTTTATTTATAATTTTGTACTTTTTTTTAAATAATTCTTTAATGGTATTTACGAGTATAGTATACAAATTATAAACGTAAATACCATCATAAATTATTTTTTAAAAATACAAAATCTTTATTATTTTTTATTCCTGTTCAGAATTTACTATAAACACAATCCTACATGTCCGAGAATCGATCCCCGTACTTTTTCTAACTAGATTGTTCCCGGAAAAAAATCTTGTCCTTTTCAGATAATAATCTTATAATATTTACGCATCTTTTCATCAAAGATATTTTGAAACTGTTCTTAAAAAAAAAAAGCAAACCTGATACGAAGTTGACATCTACTTGTTTTTAAGCATTTAAGCCAACCACTAAATACTCTGCTATTGTAGATATTCGTTCAATTGTTGTATTGTACCTTAAGATATTATCTAGTTATACTAAGATATTGCGTGCGTCCTACAAACCCGCTGCGAGCAAAAGCATACAATAGTAAGGGTTATTATATATTATACAGGGTGGTCCAAAAGTTTTATTGCATCATCTCCACAAAGAAACACCTACAAAGGCAGCACCTGCGTGATTGCATCATCCTGACAAAGGATCACCCTGAGTAATGGAACACCCAGGTACAATCTAAGATCTAGGAAACCAATATAAATACGCCGTTCTTCTCTACAGTCGTCAGTATATCCTGCACCACAACTCTAAAGATGCTTCCAGCAGTGGAAGTGGATCGTCAGACTTCATCCCCTTCGTGACGCGGATTTCACCGGAAAAACCAAGCTGTTTATTACATGTAAAGGGAAGCTTGTTTTCATGCAATCGCACACTAAGGACAACCTCTTACTTTGCCCCCTGGCCACCCACCTTTAAAAATTCAAATAAAAGTATTTATTTTTGAAAGCAGGGATTCCACGGTGAAAAATAACAATATTTTACTTCAAAATTTGTTTTCCTTTCTTCAATATTTTGCCCTCTACATGGGGCAAAAGTATACAAATGGTAGATTTTAGCGCCTAGGGGCAAAATGGGCGGTTGCCCGTAGTACGCGAGTAGATGAATACTCATTCCCCTTTACATGGTACAGATCCCCAAGTTTCATTAATTTATTTCAAACCGTTTAGATTTTATAACGATATAAGGCTAGGCGCACACTGGGGGCAAAACAGTCTGCAGACTGTCTGCCCCGGTGCAAAAGATAGTTGCCGGGCAACAATCTTTTGACCGGGAGACAGTCGTTGTTATATATAATGTTACTGAAAAAAAAAAATGTTCCGAATTTATTTACTTCACATAAATGTCAACCATTTAGAGAGCTGATCTTAAACGTATAAAATGATAAATCTTAGGTCAACAGATCTCACCTACACCGAATCTAAACCATTGATCTAGTGCCATTGATATGCCCCCGTGCAGGCACAGTAAGAGAGGAAAAATGTGTAAAGTAGTGAAGAAGAACAGATGCAGAAAAATTAAACCGATACCTAGGACACAAGTGTAAACTAACCTGGTTGTCACGCATAAATTAATTTATTTCATTGTTTACTTTTCGCTGTCATTCAATGTTTACCTCTTAATAAAAAATCATAAATTTGAAACCCGTCAAAATGAAAATTGTAAATATGGGACATGTCAAAACAAATTAAATAACTTGCGGATTTTTTCCGAACTAACTTTCCATACAGCAAAATTTGCTGAAAACGAATTGAATTCTGCTGAAAGATGGCTAAAATTTCTAAAATAATGCATTGTCGTCCTGTTCTGAGTTATTCTAAAAGTTTAAAATGTCTAGCTACTCGGGAAGTTAGTTAAAAATCGATTACAAGATTTGTACTAGACAAAGAAACAAACAAGAAATCAAGCTAATAAAAACCTATTAAAAATATACACTACAATTTGAAATTTTGAAGTTGGGTGGCCTAGGGCAAAGTGGGTGGCCGCCCCTTCTGCGTGATTGCATGAAAGCAAACTTCCCAGTACATGGTATCCCTTAAGTTCCATTAATTTAACTCAAACCGTTCAAAAGTTAAGAGGGGAGAGGGAGACTTTTGGACCACCTTGTATTAACTTATATCTAAGTACGTAGGTCTATTTATTAATTAGCTAGGGCACAAGTTTTGGATTCTTTGTTAGCTCCCCCTCCTTACTAGTAATGTATTGTAGTAAGGCTAGCATTATGCTTTAACAGTGGTACCGTTGTAGTTGGCTTGCGATGATACATGGTGCCTAGCATTATTCCGACTTTGCACTAGTCGAAAAGGAAAGAAAGGAAGAAATCCCTAGGACGAGGTCCTACATCAATATAATAGCTTGCAAAACAGCGCGGAAACAGGGGTCGGGGCGTAAATCAACATAATGGGCGTTGTGGTCTCAGTCGGAACCGCTTAATTTCTTCTTTTTTTTCCTCCGAGCTCCTACCGTCCCTTTAAAAAAAAAACCTTATCAGAAAGGTCGAGGTCAGATAGAAGAATGATATAGTGACGTTATTATAACCGACAATGACATCACTGTTGTTAGAATCCGAGTCGGATAAGCTTAATAATAGTGTTTGACAAAAACGACCGAGACCCGTTTAAAGATTCGACGTGATAAAAGGGAAAAAGGCCTTCCACAAAAGAAGCGGTGGCGTTACAAAAGCGAAAAACGAGTCCGACTCTCCAAACAGTTAAATCCTCAGTAATAAAACGTCGCATAAAGATCTTAGTGAAAGGTAATAAATGTCCTTAGAGTAAAAAAAGAGAGAAAATCCTGGATTCCAACCTCAAAAATTTATTCGCATTTTTAAATTAAGGGTAGGCTATAAAAAAATTACTGCCGTAAACTTTACTAGGGTAATCCCAACACAATGAACGTCAATGAAGTAGTATCATCAACGGAGAATGCTCCCACGTTCTTTTAAACTCAAAAACCTTTCCCTTACCACTTTAACAGCTCGTGGAGGTGCTTTCTATAATAAAACTAGCTGTATATAAGATAAATAAATACAATAGTACTACATCAAATCATTTTCTAAAATAGAAAGAATACAGATAAAGACGCACCTTCACCCTTATTGGAAAGCGTGGCATACAGTTTCTTCTCACTATTCCCTACACCTAATAATTATACAGTTTTTAAGTATGAATTAAGTATAGAAGTATTACTAACAGACAATTGGTCCAAGTCAATAAAAATAATTAAATTGCATTGATTATTTTACAATTTGAGTTTTTTAACTTGGATATGTTTTAGCTCTGGGGGACAAAAGAGCATTCCGTCAGGCAAAAAACGACAAGGAAAATGTGGAGCTTTTAATATCGAGCCAGGAAGTGAGAATTTGACAGGAGGTCGAAAGGTTTACATTTATAGTACAATATTTTGACGATAGGCGAGCTGAAGTTTCAATAAACGACATGCAAAATGTGACGCTCTTAAAATATCGTGACAGGAAGTTGGAATATGGTAGGAGGTAGATTGGTTTTCACTGTTTTCATTGTAGTACTATATTTCGCTGACAAATGTTCGAAATTTTTAGGAGCTCCTAGTGGACCAAATGGCAATCAAAATAGATTATTATTTCATAATTTTAAACCTTAAGATCCGCAACTACTATACCTACATCAATTAGACAAACGTACACTGATTTTCTAATTTTTATGGAAAAAAATTGATATCGATATGGTGATGCAATGCCCTAAAACAAATCAATGATTCAACACTTTCCATGAAATGGAGAAAATTTAGTATATTTTTTCACTGAGTATATATTTCTTGTCAAATATTGCTTAATGTTACGAAAATCTTCCTTGATAGAAATGTCAGTTGGCTTAAGATGATTAATGAAGTAGTGATTTTCTTCTCTAACAAAATATAATAGAGAGTTATCAAGTTGGAAAATGAAACAAAAGTAAAATAAGTACATCAAAACTGTTGAAGCAAATGTAAAGAGAAACGAGTTTTGAAATGGAAGTTTTGCAATGTCTTCTCTTTCATCAGTGACAGTCCAATGATGATTGATGATTTCAAGTTGTCTGGTTAGTTTTCCAACTTAAATCCATCCTACTCTGAAGAAAAACGAAATTAAGACATTTTCCACAAACATATACATTATAAAGCTGATGCATATTCTGATATAATTCCTTTGCTTTAACATGGGTAACAACTTTAGCCGTATTTCCATCTTCTAGCAAGTCGTAATGTTGCCATCCACCAGAGATCCGACAAGTGAAGATCTTTAAAGATATCAGAAAATTGCGATATAAAAGGGAATAATGAGTGTACATCTCAAAAGCAAGACGCAATCGGAAAATTTCAAAAGGGAGTCTTAAAGTTGTGATATTTAAGGGATTGCTAAAGTAACGAACTCAAACGGAAAACATTATTTCAATCTCAAAAGACATTGTAAGGTGAGCATCTATAAGCAAGTCGCGAAGTGATAATCTCTAAGGATTTCACAACTGAACGATTTCTAAAGTAATCGCAAAGAATTCATAAAATGGTCATGACTCTAAGAAGAAATTTTTGAAAATAAGCAGGATAAATAGTTATACATTTTAATCTTTGAAACAACGTACACCTAATATAAATTCAAAAGTGTATAATTATGAATAGCTTATCGTGTGACTAAATATAGTTGTTTAAATAAAAAATCAAAATAAAATACGAAAATAATCAACTGCATTAAATGAATAAAATAATAATCATTTAGAATAAATAATGCTTTTAACTAAAACCATTTTTAAAATAACAAAACTAAAATATATCACAGCTAGAAATGTATAGACACTATTGACTAGAATAGGGCTTTAATAAAAAGTTGATTTTACTGATAGATAAGTAAAGTAAGTGATATCGCTGCAATTATATATATTCTTATTGAAATGTAATGTTGAATGGGATATTATCATGAAAAGTCCATTGAACGGACAACAATATCATTAATGTTTACTATCAATGAATTCCAATGATTGAAAGAATACTGGTGCGGAAGTAATTAAGGGATAAATAATGAAACAAATTTTATATTTGTTGTATCAGATTTCACGTTTTTTTCTCATTCTTTCTAATGATTGTAACAAGTCACTTTATCGTACTACGCTTGAGTGACGGTATAACGCCCTGGGCAATGTTAAAAAATAATTATACCTCTAACAAAGATTTAATCTGCATGTTTGCAGTATATATGTGCTATGTATCGTAACAATTATTGAAACTGTAGATGCATAAATATTAAAGATGGAATATAAATAATAAATAACTAGGGGGCTCTGACCCTACTCGCTTCGCTCGTCAAGTAAAGGTTTGTTTGTTGATTTGTTAATCTTTATATAGATTTAATAACTTGTCAAAATAGTTTTGATTTGTTGTATATTGAAAGCTGTCACTTTTTGATTAAGGCATGTAAACAAACAATGCGCGTTCTTTATTACATCGCCCGTGTTTTGTTTATTGTCTCGGGAATGACAGTTCCCCGTGTCATTCTTGAGCGGAATTTACTATGAGAACCTCCCCTTTCTCCAACGAAGAACCTCCTACCTATCTCTATCGCGCTCTTATCAAACAGTTATATATCACTCTCTCTCTGAACTTGTTTGTTTACCTTTCTCCCCCCTTATCTCCTAACGCACTCTTATCAAACAGTTATATATCACTCTCTCTGAAATTGTTTGTTTACAAAACTTTTTTAATAATTTAGATAGAAAATAAAAATGCATAAATATTAAAGAAATTGTGTAAATATTTACATAACAGTTCCAATAGTTAAATAGATTACACGATTTGAAATTTTGATTAAGATTCGTTCGAGTACAGGTTTAGGTAAGTCAACGATCGTTCGAAATCGCTGCGAACGATTCAACAGGTTAGGTAAATGAACGATTGAGAACTTCGTTCGTTTGAACGAACGATTAATAAAAGAAAAAAAACTACTCTTGATAACTCTTAATCATCAAGTAACGGCTTTATCAGTCGAGCCGTGGTTGATATTTAGATACAGATAGATGATACATTATTCAAAACCTAGTTTTGTGTATGTAATTCTTATAAAAATTCGAATTTAGCTTCGTGTGGGTGAGCTTTTATATTATTTAGACAAAAATATCTTTCTATCTGTTCACTTATCTAGTATTTATTGCTTTCGAGCTTAAAGAAGGTAGCGGAAGCACAGTTCTTCAGAACGATCTGAAGAACCAACATTATTAAGATTAAGAAATCCGATTCAGACATCAAAGTATATACGTTGGTCCCATAGTCCCGTATCTATCTGTTGGTTTATATAACATTTATGCGAAAAAACCTATCTCAACTACTCGTCCGATTTTAATGAAATTTAGGTGGTAGGTCATAATTAGCCCATTGTTGGTTCCATGTGGGTTTCAACCTTCTACGCCAACCGGTTTCTCTATCTAAAACCTACAAAGTTTTTTTTCCTATTAACTCCTACTCTATATTAAAAGTACCTATCTGATGTTTAAGAAATTAGGATGGGTTTTTCAAATTTGGCATATAGGATGGTCTCATAATAATTTCAACCTTCTGCGTTCAATAAATTTTGCTAAATTGATGCTTTTATTCATGTCAAATATCTGTGCTTCTCTTTACCATTCTAAAATGTATAAATATTTAATCTTGTATCGTAGCAACACTAATAAATTTGTTTCATCTTATTTTCATATATAAATCATTATTTGTTTGCACTAAATTTTATTTTATTCCGACAAATTGTTCACACGCTATCGCGCTAATGCTATTTTATGACGAATCGACGGATAGAAGGACGGACGGACAGGTACTAATACGCTAGTATAACGCTAGTCAAAGATAACCATTAGATAGTGACTTATGGGGTCAATTAATTCATATTAATAGCCTAACAATGAAAGGAAGGCGTAAAGGTGAAGAAGAGTAGGGTTAGCTGCCCTCTCCATCATTGCTGGTATCACATCCAGAGGTGATTCAACAGTTCATAAATCACACTTTAACTTTACTTTTTCCATTCTATCGTAGGCAAGTTAATGGTACAAAGAGGCGATATAAAACCGGTGAGGTAAAATAAGTTATAAGGTAGAGGCACTAAGACATTGTTTGCACTGCCGTATTAGCATACCTGGCGCCCTACAGCTTCAAACTTCCTCCACCTTACTTTCACAATTGACACATTAAATAAGGATTTTGAGGAATCAGGGACACTCTATTACTTAGAAGTTATCTTAGTTGCTAACAACGTAAAGGTGATGAAAACTATTATTCCGGTCTATCTTTATAATAATAATGTTGAAACAATAGAGAATGTTAAGATATATTTGGGTTATACTAGATTGATATGCGAAATCAATCTAGGTATGTTCAGGGTATGTTGAACTTCGTGACGTTAATACGAAGCAACAACAATCTGCTCTGACGTAAATTCTCTCTATTACGACTTATGTAGTACTCGAGTGTCGTGGTTTCTTGGAGATTGTTAGTACAGTTGATTTCTGCATCATCAAGGCTTTCCTTCCATTCCCTTTGATCTTAGCTGAGGACCTGATAAAGGTTTCTACGTTCCTGTTTATCTACTCCTCAGCTTTCCACCCGCTTTCATTTCGATAGCCTCTCTAACTATGCCTGTTGACAGAGTGCGGTACTTTGATGTCTTATAACTTTGTATCTAGTCTTTCTAGTAACCTGTTCACTATTTTGTAAAACTTGCAGTTCTTAAAGGCTGTAGATTTATCGTGACAGGCATGGGAACAACCCTTGAGTTTTACGGACTTGATATCATTGATGCGTCTCAAAAGAATTCTCCAAATACTCTCCATTAAACCTTAAATGTAAAGAAGCTTTTTTCTTATTATCTATTCATAAAGAAGAAATATATCAGGAGTGGGGATGGTTTAAAGTACCCCAATACCTCCTGAGTTGAATTCACTTCACACGCGTAAATACGAATAACATTTTTCAAAAAGGAAACTCGACAACTAATAAATGTCAATATTAATAACTCAAATATCAAATATTTAAGTAAACTCATTAAGAAAAGAAATGATTTTTTAACAAGTTCTGTCCCTGAATCAAGATTTGAAGGTTTAGTATTTCTTTTTTTTAAATTTGGCACCGACAGCTCCGTGTAACAAAGGGAGGGGAGAGAAAATAACCGGGATGTTGGAATATTTGCTGTCTTTTTGAGGCATGTAGGTTTTTTTCGCCGGTATTAGAGGGAGAGGGGTATTTGTTGTCAAGAGAGGAAGAATAGGAGGCAGGAGTCTAGAGATGGGAAATGAGACCCAAGGAGTTGGATGTCTCACTCTGTCCAAGATAACAACAAAACACCCCTCTTTCTCTCTCCTAACAAATGCTCATATCTTGACATAAAAAATAATAAAATAAAAAAAATCCCTCATTGACAAAAGAAACACCTGAAATTCCAAACAAACTGTATTTTTTTTTTTATTTTTTTTTTTTTCTTTGGAATGTTGATCTTTGACATATAAAAATGTTTGTCATACCAACTTCACACAAGTTCATACAAGAATTACTAAGAATACATACCTAGGAATCTAAAAAAAAAATAAAAATAAAAAAATAAGAAAGAACAAAATCAATATTAAACAGATAGGCATTTTCAATTAATAACAAAAAATAATTTAAAAAATATATAAGAGAGCCACGCTGCCAGAGAATATGAGGTCAGAGGATTATGGTTTGGCTCTCTGGATTGTATATTTTTAGTATTTGACGAGGTCGGTATCGACAGAAATAATTTGTCAATCCTGTCGGATTCCATTATTTTAAACTCCCTGGGAAATTATTAACTGTAGTCATTTCTGACTTTAATTTTCTCTTATTTTATTTTTAATCAATTTTTTTGACAGTGTTACCCTTTCTTGGTTTAATAGTAACTTAATTATTATTGCTTTGTACCATTTTATTTAATTACTTGAAAATGCCTATCTGTTCAATAACTAGATTCAAATCGACGTACATATAAATACATAATACATATAAACCTAAAATTCATTTTTCGATTTTGCCTTGGATTAAGATATTTCTCAACATTTATTATCTTCAGAATTTCATCGAAATCGGTCCAGTATTTAGACTACATGCGTAAATAACAAGGGCAGACAAAAGAGTATAAACTATAGACAACCATTTTTTGGGACGCACATGTTTGGGGGACTATGTGACCCTGAACCCAAAAAGCCCAGTTGACAGAAATTACGCAAGAGTGAACTGGACCAAATTTTGACTAACAAGAAAAAAGTACGCCATATAATTTTTTAAGGTACTCTAAATTTCTATTTATTTATTTATTTATTTTATTATTTTATTATTTATATGGTCTCATAGAAACGAAGAAAATGGAATTTCAAAAATTCTTTTCACCAGACTTTTGTATTTATAATTTTCTTCTACGTTCTTTTTTCTTTTCGAAACGTTTACATACGATTAAAAAGATTTGGCCATTTTTTACACTTTTTTCACACATTTGGTTTTACTGAAAATTCTGGCTAAAATGAATTCCTACATTTGCATCGGGGTATGATTTTTCTGAAATTGTGTATGCTGCACGTCTCTGACAATAGACAGACATTGTTCTGGAGCCCGGGAGTGAATCCAAAAAAACGACCAAAATCACCGTCACGCAAAATCCGTCACGAAACCTACCGATGGCGATAACTTGTGTAAAAATTGACCGAATTAGTTGAAATTTGGTACACATGTTCATTTTTAACCAATGCCCAGGACAAGTTCGTTGGACAACGTTATCCGCCTAAGCGTCCACGCGTAACGCTCGCGTAAACGTAAGCTTCAAATTTAAAATTGGAATTTTTGGACGGGAAAAAATTCTAACTTCATCTATTTAACGAGACAAACAAATTTGATTAATAATTTTTTTTAGTAAAACGAACACCGACACTGCTATGAAGTGATAAAGATCGCTAAATTTATTAAAGCGGACCAAAGCGATTAAAATAAAGAAAACAGCGTTTTTACCGATGTCTTACGTTCTAACGTAACGATTTAAATGAAACTTGGTATACCTACATCACCTATAGTACAATTGAAACAAGCATGTAAATTTTCAACCTGATACAAGCAGAAGTTTTTGTGAGTTAATGATTTATATTTTTTATTTTAATATTTAATNCACTGGAATAAGTAATTATGAACTCGAATTACCTACGAAAACACAAAAACTGATTGACGGAAAACACTGGGCTAAGTAATTATGAACTCGAATTACCTACGAAAACACAAAAACTGATTGACAGAAAACACTGGGCTAAGTAATTATGAACTCGAATTACCTACGAAAACACAAAAACTGATTGACAGAAAACACTGGGCTAAGTAATTATGAACTCGAATTACCTACGAAAACACAAAAACTGATTGACAGAAAACACTGGGCTAAGTAATTATGAACTCGAATTACCTACGAAAACACAAAAACTGATTGACAGAAAACACTGGGCTAAGTAATTATGAACTCGAATTACCTACGAAAACACAAAAACTGATTGACGGAAAACACTGGGCTAAGTAATTATAAACTCGTATATAAGAGAGATTGCCTGAGTTGTCTTGGACTGACATTTTATGAACAGTTAAAATTTGGACCAGTTTCCTCTCAGTTTGTTCTCTATTTTATAAAATTAAGTATTTTTGGGGTTCGGAGTTCACTTTGAAAAAAACAATGCATACTTTCAATCGTCTTTTAAAGAACAAGAAGGATATTTTAACAAGAGAATTTCTTATCGAAAAATTTTATATATACATAAAATTTATATATATATACAGGGTGATCCAAAAGTTCGGAAACGGCTTAATATCTCCGTTAATATTTGAGATATCAAACTGCGGTTTGTTGCTATCTTCATCATGCAATAAAAAACTACCTTTTTTTGATGGGTACCCATTTTCCCGCCATCTTGGTTGCCGCCATATTGGATTCAACTTTAAAATTTCAAATTGGAACCCCTATACTGTGATACATATTTGGAAAGG
>KZ651138.1:554122-583321 GCA_001010745.2 Gerris buenoi | reverse complement strand
AGAAAGAAAAATGCGACGACGCTCACTGGCACTGGCTCACTAATTAATAGCCTACCGTCGACTGACTCGTGTTGAAGACGTACAAAAAATTGAGCATTCTCACTAGGCATGCCTGCAAGCGTACACCAAGTCCCGTCCCCATAGCTTCCTTGGTTTGGCTAATAAAAATTAAGGTCGGATACTTTTTGATCACACCTCGTATGTATTTAGAAGGATTTAACCTAACAACAGTACCCTGGATACTGGGGCCTACAATTTACAGTGTTCCTAAACATGTTTCACTTTTACATTAACATCTAAAGTGCTACAAAACATGATTCATTTTAACTTCAACACATACAATGCTACTAAAAATGTTTCAGTTTATCATCTAAAGGTGTGTTGTTATTGTGTTGTAGACAAAGACAGTCTTACAAATCTGTTGGAAACTGCAAAAATATACCCATAAATCTTCTAAAATATAACATTTAAACCCTTTAGTTGCTCTCTCGACTGTCACAAAAGTTTGTGCTAGAGGCACTGGTCAGGTAAGGCTGTATATTTGTTGCATTGTAACACACATGCTTTGTTTACGAGAGAATTTTTTGTTTTTTCCCCTAAATATTTGTAAATTTTTGTAAGGACAAAGAATGAGAAGTTTCGCAATTTTTGCAGATTACAGGAGGAAAATAAAGTACTTGTAATAATATTCACTGTCATAATAATTATAATAAAGCATATACATATCTTGAAGCATGTAACATAGCATTGTCCCCTGGATACTGAGGCCTACAAAAATTTCAATATACATACTAATAATTAATTATAAACAGTCCTATTTAACATCAACATATATTATACAGTTCTACTAAACATTTTTTACTTTAACATGAACATGTACAGTGCCACTAAACATGTTTCACTTTATTATTATCATCTAAAATCTAAAGTATCTACTAAACAAATATTACTTTAACGTCAATACAGGGTGTCCCAGCTAATATGGAACCGCGAAATATCTCCGGATCCATGGTAGATAGAAATATGCGGATTTCAGGATACGATAATGGCTAAAAAGGCGCTTCCAGAACATATGCTAAACATTTTCTGTGTTCAGCAGAAGTGTGTGCAATTTACATGATTAAAAAAAGTGAAATGGAAGCTTTTTTTACTCTTGGAAATTTTTTGCTCCGAGCATTAGTTTGCCGTCTGGAGAGCCCCTGAACGTGCTAAAATTTAAACTTTAAGTCTTCACTCAATTTCACAGTTAAACTAATAGATTTAGAAAATAAATTCAGGACACAAAAAGTTCTTATATTTTGGCGTAAAATCCAAACCCATTCTTAAAAAAATGCATTATTGACATTTTTTTTTTTCACTTTTTGAGCCTTTTTTTTTAAGGCAATCACCAGTAAAAAAAATGTTACAGTTATGTACCATGCTTCAAGAATGCTTTAATATCATGAATAAGGTATGAATTTTAGACTGGATTTGGATTCTATGACTAAAAATAAGAATTGTTTGTTTCTTGAATTATTTTCTTAAATCCATTATTTTAGCTGTAAAATGGACTTGAAGATTAAATGTTAGCCTTATATAACGAGCCAAGCATTGGTCTCTACGCATGCTTAGACTTAGATGCGCAGGCGCACTTTAGACTGGGCATGCGCTGAGACCAATACTTGGCTCGCTTCCTCTGTTCGGTTCGGCAGTCTTGACTAGGCTTAAATTAAATATCCTTCACTTTTATATCGACATCTACAGTGCTATTAAAAGTGTTCCACTACTAATACAAACAATTTATGAAGAGAAGCGAAAAATAACGATTATAATCATAGTAAAACATGTTTAGTAGCACTGTAGATGTTTATGTTAAACATTTTTAGTAGCACTGTTGATTTTGATGTTTAGACACTTGGAAGTCTACCTCTCAAGTATAATTGGCAGTGTTTTATTCCTAAAACCTGTTTTTTTTATACATGCATTATTCATATTATATCTTATAAATATTACAGCTGTTTTGATTTAAATTTTTCAGACAAAATGTTGAAAGACAGAACTGCGAGTTATGCGTAAAACCGCAGGAAATTGTTGAAGATCAAAAAACATTTTATTTCAGAAAAAGATACGACCATAAGAATGGGAGACTATATTAAAGAAATTAGAAAATTATATTAATTTGCAACTAGAGTTAAGATCAATGACTGTATTGAAAAATCATAACAAGTACATATATTTAATTAGGATAAATTTTATTGTACTACAAAATTATATCATTTCTTTTTTTAGAGTATACCAATATACAGGGTGGGCCAAAAAAACCGCACTTTTTGAACACTTATAGCTCAGCTTTTGTAGTGGATAGAGGTATAGGGTTTGCGGGGTGTGAAAACTACATTCTTCTACTTTCAATTTCATATATTTAACTTTAAAAACTATTGGGTGAAAGCCATGGAATAGGGTCTGAAAAAAAGTCGTTGTCTGTGTTGTAATCTTGTCTGGTATTATACTTTTGATAGAATAAATTACCATATGGTGAGGGGGGGGGGGTTTCTTTGTAGGTAAGTGGGAGTAGTCACTCAGTATTATAACAAACATTGAAGATGTGTTAAGCACAATGTGGCCTGAAGTCTGGACAATTCTCTTGCAAGTATTAAATTGTTTGCGGAGCTATGGTTCGGGGTACCATCTTACATAAACGTAAAATTTGGCATTGGATCTTCAATTTCAGGCAACATTATGCTTAACATATTATCTTCATGTTTGTTATTACAATACACTAAGGGACTCCTCCCACTTACCTGCAAAGAACCCCCTCCCCTCCTTCCACCAATGGTAATTTATACAATCAAAACTATAACAGACAAGACCCTATTTCAAACCGTCATGTCATTACGAGCATTTCACCCAATCGTTTTTAAAGATATAGATATGAAATTTAAAGTAGAAGAATATAGACTCCGTAAACCCCATACCTCTATCTACTACAGAAGCTGAGCTATAAGTGTTAAAAAAGTGAGTTTTTTTTTTGCCTGCACCCTGTATAATTTGAGTTAAAATAAATTTGACTGTATTAACGAATGATTACCTCTATTTTTTTAGTGTGCAACTTTTCACAATTAGAGTTAGGATGAATTATACCATTTTACTGAAAAAATTATTATTATTATAATTTTTTTTTTCAACATACATAACTACATACATATAGAGTAAGGATAAATTTCACTTAGCTGAATAATGATAATCTCGTTTTTTTTATTTTTTAAGTATATACCTACATAAAAGTAGAATTTGTATAAATATAACAACTAAACAATTATTAAAAAAGTATTACTATATTATTTAAAAAAAAGTTTTGTAAACTAAAAATGTACGAGGGTTAGAGCCCCCTAGTCTATATAAAATTAGAATTAGGATAAATTTTACCCCTGAAAAATTAAACCTGTGATCTTTTTAGTATATACCTATGCAAGATTTGCCTTAGTATAAATTTCCCTATACTAGTTAATTAGTCATTGATTACCTGTGTTTTTTTTTTTTTTTTAGTAAATACCTATACACACTAAGTTAGGATATATGATATGACTGTACTGAAAAATTAAAATCTGTATTTTTTTTGTATACGTCTACATACAATTAGCAGAAATTTGACTGCACTGAGAAATTATAACTTGAGATTATTATTATTATTATTATTTATGCGAAAATACGCAATACTATGGACTTATGCTGGAAATATGCAATATANATGATGGCGGCCAATATGGCGGGTGACTAAAAACAATGTTAAGTATAAAGGGGCAGTGCAACCTAACTTCAATTGACATGAATAAATAACAATTAATAAATAGATAATAATAATTATAGATATTTAAAATAAAGTATATTACGTTTCACAGAGCCACTGATAAGGAGAGGCCATCCACTGATAGTACTCCTATCACGTGATATACAATTTGAAATTCTTGTTGCCGTAATTTAAATTAAGTCATCTCTAAGTAAGTCCCGGGGCCATTTCCTCTTGAGAAGGCGTCTTGGATTGCCAAGAATATGATGGGAGGATAGGTTTTTAACAAGAGGATTGGGATGGTTAGTGAGTTTGGAATGAAAGGATTTATATCGGAGGGAAGCAAGGATTTGGAGAAAGGGGACTTTTAGGTCATTGTGGATACGGTTGGCTACATATGAGGGATCAATGACAATTTTACGAAGGATAATGGACTGGAGAGACTGGATTTTATATGAATTTGATGGTTTGGTCGATCCCCACAGTTCTAGTCCGTAGGTCCAGATAGGATTATTGTATTAAATATATGTACTTATATACAATTCGAATTTTGATATATTATGACTGAAATTACAAATTAAAACCTTTTTTTTATTAAATTTATGTACAATATGAGTTAGGATAAATTAAACTGCATTTTTATTTATTTTAAACTGGTTTTTTAGTTATGTATTAAATTAAAACCTGTGATTTTTTAGTAAATACCTTTACACCAGACTTAGGATAAATATGATTATACTGAAAAATGAGAACCTCTATAGAGTTGGTTGGAGGTAGTATATACCCTATATATAATAAGAGTTATGATAAACTATATTACTGTGGTGAAAAATTAATAACTATATTTTTTTTAACATGCCTATATACAATTACAATTTAGAGAAATTGTATTAAAACATGTAAAACCTTTGTTATTTTTAGTATGTACCTATATACAATTAGAGTTAAGTCACATTTGACTGAAATTAAAAATTAAATATGTATGTTTTTTTCTTATATACCTACGTATATAAAATTAGAGTTAGATAAATTATATTAAAAATTGTAAAACCTGTGTTATTTTTAGTATGTATACCATAATATATATACAATTAGAGTTAAGACACATTTGACTGAAATGAAAAATAGAATATAAAAAATTTCAGTTAAGATTTCACCCATAGTTTATAAAGCGTTTTTTGTAGCCCATGAGACGTAGAACAACCAACTTCATTTTTTCTCATATATCGTCAGTCACCCTGTATACAATTAGAGTTAAATACTTTTTGTTTAGTATAAACCTATATAACATTAGAGTTAGGCCTATACCAGCGGTGGGTGGTGGGCGAAACCGCTTAGGTTTATGTTTGTATCGAGTACAATGGAAGTAGAGGACGGCCGGCTACAACAAGCTCAAGCGTCATGGCGAATAAAGCTGACGCTTGCCGCTCACCGCTTAGCCCATACATTAATTTTCGCACGCCGCTCAAACTTTAAGTGGTCGGCAGAGTGGCAAAACTACGACGATAAGAGCGAAAATAATAAGCTGGGAGGTATTTCCCATTAGCTTCCTGACATGTTTACTAGACGGAAGTTTATAAAACACTGAAAAGTCAGAGCGGTAAGTGGCATTAGCATTATTCGCTCAAACGTTCGAGCTTGTCGTAGCCGGCCGTCCTCTACTTCAATTGTACTCAATGTAGCATAAATGTAAGCGGCACAACTCTGCCACCCTACCGCTCACTTTCACATCAATTAGAGTCATTATAAACTATAGGACAAATTATATGAGAGTGTTATAATAAACTATATGACTGTACTGAAAATAAATACCTGTAATATTTTAAGCCTATTACAATTAGGATAAATGTGTCTGTACTTAAATATGATAACTTGAGTTATTATATAACTTCCACGTTATTTACTATATACTTATATATAAAATTAGAATTAAGATAAATTATGACTGAAATGACAAATTTGAACCTGTTTTTTTTAAGGTGTATAGGAAAATTATTGTTTATATATATACCTATATACAATTAGAGTTAAGACAGATTTGACTGTGTTTAAAAAGTATAACTTGTTTTTTATTATGTATATTTATTATAGAGTTTGAATAAATTTGATCACTGGAAAATGTTCACCTGTGTTTTTTTTTATATATATACATATATGTAATTTATTATAAATATTGGCTGCTATGAAGTGAATGTGATACATCAATTAACATGAATGATTATAGTTACAGAGTTAAGTAGAATATACGGATAAGTATAAAGGGGCAGTGCAACCTAACTTCAATTAACATGAATGCTTACAATTACAGAGTTAAGTAGAATATACAGTTAAGTATAAAGGGGCAGTGCAACCTAACTTCAATTAACATGAATGATTATAATTACAGAGTTAAGTAGAATATACAGTTAAGTATAAAGGGACAGTGCAACCTAACTTCAATTAACATGAATGATTATAATTACAGAGTTAAGTAGAATATACAGTTAAGTATAAAGGGACAGTGCAACCTAACTTCAATTAACATGAATGCTTACAATTACAGAGTTAAGTAGAATATACAGTTAAGTATAAAGGGACAGTGCAACCTAACTTCAATTAACATGAATGATTATAATTACAGAGTTAAGAAGAATATGTAAGATGACAGGGCCTCACCGCAACGTATTATTATTTTTTATAAAAAGGGATGTCAACTCTCGTATGAACAAATCATACATAATATTATTTCTAAAATCTTTTAACCAAACAAATGTACAGTTTGACAAAGGGATATAATCTCTCAAGTGTATAAATTAAGCAAAGTTGTGCCGACAAGCGATTCTCGACCGTAGGTATATCATCCTTCAGTTCATCCAAAAAGGGTAAGTTTCCTCTATAATATCATACAAATTTAATATTTTAAATACAGTTTTGGCTAAACGCGTCGGAGTAGTTTCATTATATAAAATAAAATTCAAAAAAGATGTTTTATCCGCGTCATTAATTATTATGGTTCAATATTTAAAGCTCAAAATAGTACATGACGCGTCTAGTGCGGAAAGTAACATTTTGCATGCAAGTAAGGAGTTAACACCCGAACGATAGCGAGGGTAGTAAAACCCACAAACAAATCAAAATTCAGTTTTCGCACGAGTTGCGTATCGTACTTTATCTACGACTAGCCGTTATGCCCGTGGAAGCGGGCAGAATAAATATGGTTAAAAAAAGTTATAATTAAAATACACATTTAAATAGATATTTACTGTTTAAATAGTAAGTTTTATGCAGGGAGTTTCATTACAATGGCATGACGTAATGGCTAGCGTTTTCGACTGACACACAGGAGGTAGCTGGTTCAATTCCAGCTTATGGAACATTAATTTTTAACGTTATAAATCGTTTAGAGGTGAGTTCGTCGCCGTTGCCGTCGCCCGTCGTTGGGACACTACTCGATTATATAAAAGATTGTTTGATTTTAATAATAAATACAGAAAAAACATTTGCTTTAATTAAACAAACAGAAAATTATCTTTGTTAAGTGTAAACACGCTAATCGTGCGATAAGGTAAAGAATTCTTTATTTCCGCACTAGTGCAGAAATAGAGAAGAATTATGAAACGTGCATGTGCAATGAATACAACTAGGAAAAGAATCACTTTCTACGCATCTTAGAGATAAAATGTTTATATTTCGTATCAATCGTAGTTAAAAACTACTAAATGGCCGCCGATTGTCGGTTAACGAACTATACGTTAAATTTCCTTCGAACCCTTTGTGTGTACTATATGGGGTATAATACTTGGCAATTCTTTAGACTGTTACTCCCCTTATCAAAACAGACTTTGTCCCAAAGTCCATTGGACTAAACATCCCTTTTTCTTAATATTTATTCAGTCAAAGTCATTTTTATTCTAAAATAACACAGGGGAGTAACAATCTAAAGAAGTACCTAATACTTATACACCAGGGCCAATTAATTTGATGCCTATACCTACTAGCGCCAACTAATTTGTTGCCTATACTAGGACAAATTACCTAGTTTTTAATGTTTTTAGGTTTCTGTACAAAGTACAAAAAGAAACCTTATATAACGGCTCTGTCTGTCCGTCTGTCCGTTGGTGTTATCTGTCCGTTGGCTTGTTTCAATTCAACTACTTTAGCTAGAAACATAAAATTTGGCATACTGGTGCATCTCGGCGTTTGATGCAACTGGACACATTTTGGAGTTTCTACACCTTATTTTTCCAAGATGGCGACCCGGCCAATATGACGGGTGCCTAAAAAAAAGTTTTTAGTTACCATGGCATGTTATACATCAATTTAAAGGTCTTGAAGTGTAGAAAAAGAATATGCAACTATTAAAATAACACACGTAATATTTTAATGATGGCGGCCAATATGGCGGGTGACTAAAAACAATTTTTTAGTTACCATGGCCTGCTATACACCAAATTAATGGTCTTGAAGTGTAGAAAAAGAATATGGAATTATTACACCTGATAATTTTAACTATGTCGTACAGAAACCGGCGATTATCGCCTCACGTACTTACGTGAAGCGCGCCTTACTTGTTTTACTAACTATATACCTATAATTTTTTTTACAAGTTTTATCATATGAAGACTTCTTGACTGATTCCCTGAAGTGAAAAAGATAGATTACTTAAAAATTATATTGTTCTACAACTCCTTTAAGAGAAATAGAAACATTTACGGGAGATACGATCCATGTACATGTAGAAGAAAGAAAACCCTCAATACAAAGTTAATCAAGGGGGATTTTAACTGGAAAGGACGAAGGAGGGAAAAAAGTTTGAATTATTGGGTCAGGGAAAGGTTTAAAAAGTTTAGTTTTACTCAGAAGTATAGTGCTCCCTTGAAACCACCACTAAACCTTGGTTAAATGTTAAATGTAACTTTTACAACTTTTAATGTTAAATGTTGAGAAGACTTAGATAAAGTTTTTAAGATCCGTTTCTTTCAGCCTCGACTCTATTAACTGAAACTTCACGTATGGTCACACTCGGTGCAACAAAAGTCATCTACGACTATTTCCAACAGAGAATTAACGTTTAACTGACTAGAAAGAGTTTGTTTTTACTCCTGGGATCAACCGCATTCAAAGACCATTTACTTTAGCCGTAAGAACTAATGTACCGAAAACACAATTAAACTTATAAAAAAGAGCATTAATATAATATAATTTTAAATAGGTTTAAATTCACATTATGTCAGAGATATTTAACGTAAATTAAGATATTTAACGTTTATTATGTGTCATAATAATCTTATGCTCATGTTCATACTGTATGAGAAGTTGATTTATTTTTTTACTTTTTCAAATTCATAAGCCACCGAGCCACCGCTTATTCTTTCTCTACGTTTAATAAAATTAAAATGTTCAATGTATAGTTAAAAATTTCAATTAAAATTTTTGGTAGTATTCAAACTACGGAAAGTTTAAATTTTAATTTAAATCAAATTATAATTATTATTAACAATGGGAGACAGATAGAGAAAAATAGACTCCAGCGCCGGGACTTGAACCACGGGCCTCTATATTTCTAGTATAGCGCTCTATCAACTGAGCTACACTGAATAATTTCCTCTGCCAGTAACGATACCTAGTCCCGAATTAAGCTTTAAATTTTCCACAAGTCTAGCAGTCGACATTTACGACAGTAGAACTAGATCGAGAATTAGATATCGCTTATAATTATAGAGTACCCGATTATTACCGCTTCCTTGTACAATCAATTAGAAATTTCATTTTAAGTTTTAGGTAGAATTCATACTACGGAAAGTTTAAATTTAAATCAAATTATGATTATAATTAACAATGGAATGGGAGACAGACAGAGGAAAATAGACTCCAGCGCCGAGACATGAACCACGGCCCTCTATGTCCCGGCGCTGGAGTCTATTTTTTTTCTGTCTGTCTCCCATCGTTAATAATAATTATAATTTGATTTGTATAGCTATATTAAATGAAATAATGTTACAGGACTTGATTGCTACCAAATTTAAACTCCTATTTCTATAAATATCTTTCTAAATATACGAAGGGGGGATTCATAAGTAAGGTCCCTTAATTTTTATTAAATATATTAGGAAGCAATAGAAACTTAACAAAAGATTAAAAAATATATTTCACGTTTGGATGATTTTGTTACATTATGTTGAAGAATTACAATTTTCCTTGAAACTAAAATAAATTGACTTCACTTTTATGATAATTATTAAATTTTTATTGGTTCCAGAATTACAAATAAATATTGGGAGACCCTAATTATCAATCCCCCCTCGTACATTTAGATAAATTTGAAAAAAAAATCTAAATAATTGATTGATTACTACAGTCTGTCCTAAACGAGAGATAGTGCGTTGACAGCGCGGGAAATCGAGTTAAACACAGATTGTCCAACCTCTGAGGGAAAAAATAAAGCCACTACATTCACCATTATATGGTTTATCCAGAGGGAAAATTTGGAGCTCTCATTGGCTCCCCACCACATTTTTAAGTTTTTCCCGCGCAGTCAACGCACTAACTCTCGTTTGGGACTGACTGTAGTAGTAATCAATCAATTGTTTATTAATTTACAACAAAAGGAGAAACATTTTCTAAGAGCGTCGGGTTTACGTTGAAATATCTATACTCAGTCTTTTAAAGAGGAGCCCATTCTCTATTATAATACTAATAATTCAGAATTAACTCTTATTGCAGTAGGGTCTAAAGGAAAAAAAAAATAAAAGTGGATATTCCGACCCCTCTTTGGGTCATTTCTAGGCTAAAAACCACATTTATTGTCAGTAACTCCAGTAAATTTGCTATATTTTGTAGGATAATACATAATTTAAGTGCTTTCTATATCAACCTGACTAGAAGATTATAGCTAAGATATTTCTAGCTGTCGCTAAGAAATTATTTTTCTCTAACCTAGGAGGCTATTGTTTGTTCTTCCTCTATTCATGTGTCGCTTCCTTATTCTGGGTTTACATTGAATATGTGTATCTGTATCTTCTTAGTCTTTTAAGGAGAAACATATTCCATAATCCATAATATTAACTTTCTAGCTTAAATAGAGATGAGTGCTTCAGTCTGTCACTGGTATTTAGATTTAAGTTAACAGCAATCCCCTATATATAATTTTACATCGAAATTATTGCTACTTTTACGTTAAATTATTTCTAATGATTAATTAGATTAGCTATTAAACTTCACGTTAAACGACTTCAGACAATTAAATAAAAAAAAAACAGCACACACTTTAAAATATACAATAAAATCAGTTCTGATGATATTTATATATCATTGTATTCGACATGTATCTTTAAGAATCATCTTAAGAATCAGCATACAATACCTTCTGTTCAATATTAAAACACCTTTTCTTTCTCAACAGTTTATTCAGAACCGGCTTTTGACTTAAGAAGTAACTTAGAAGTGAAATATGGAGTTAAAAGTGCGGTGACGTAGAGCTAAATGAGTTAGAAGTTTGACATGCCCTTATTCTTCTTATTGAAGGCTGACTCTACTTAACATCAATTCTGATAAAAGAGAGTGGTTTGAAGTAAAATTAGACGTTGTTATGAACCAACCACAAACAAAATGACACCACCATGTCTACCGAATGGTCAAAGGCTGTGAGACTTTTGGCTGTGATAATGGTGGAAAGAGAAATGGTCAATGGCTGTGAGACAAAAAAGAGCTCTAACGTTTTTGACTTCTTCTCTGTATAGAAGAGCTGTAGTTCAATAACCAAAACAACGTCTTCACACAATCTAATTGTATCTGTAACAATTGACCGGTTTCTGCTGTTCTAAAGAAGCCTTCTTCAGATAATCTACAAACCAAGTGACAAACGTAAATTTAATTTGTTATCTTATGGTATACATTTAAATTTAACTTTGTCACTTGGTTTGTAGATTATCTGAAGAAGGCTTCTTTAGAAAAGCCGAAACCGGCAATTGTTACAAATACAATTATTTTGTGTGAAGACATTGTCTTGGTTATTGAACTAAAACTCTTCAATGATAAGTCGCCATCACACACTGGAGAAAAACACAGTAGAGGATCTATTCTCTTTAGAAATGTAATTTTTAAGTTTTAGGTAGTATTCTACGGAAAGTTTAAATGTCAATTTAAATTAAATTATAATTATTATTAACAATGGGAGACAGACAGAGAAAAATAGACTCCAGCGCAGGGACTTGAACCACGGGCCTCTATATTTCCAGTATAGCGCTCTACCAACTGAGCTACACTGACTTCAATACTCTCTTTAGGTCAAAATATAATATATATACCTACTACTTAAATATTAGCACAATAATCTAGTTTTTTAAATTAGACCTTAAAACAATAGTCAACATTAAGTTTATAAAAATTAAAATAGCTTGTCTTTTAAAATAATAAGAACGAAACTTGTATGTTCTAATCTTTTCTGGAATAATCGATACTCTAGCCTGATGAAGAGTAGAGTAACCATATCATTGTTAACAGTCTATAATTTCACCAAATAGACTGCGACTCGAAGGGTTCGAGGGCAGATGTTTTTTCCCATTAGAATTATTTTTAATCTAAGTTATCATGAGTATGTATACAATAATACAATGGTGTCTTTACGCCTACATGTACACTGTTTAGGAATGCTGGACTGCTGGACCAATAACTCTTAAAGGATCTTTACAAAAAGTTTTTTATGCACAGTATTAAAACGAATACAACACAGGTGATTTAATTACAATATAGCTTTCTAACCACAATATACTTAATGTAATAAACATATGTTATTGAATAAACATAAATATAAATAAATTACATAAATATAATAATTTTCTGGTGACTAATACTCCTAGTTTCGAGCTTCTAATAAGCTCTTTCCTTGGGGAAATAATAGTAATTTAGAGCATTCGTTTATGTTTATGTGACAACTGGTAAGAGAGGGAAAACAGTTCAAACAAAAACCCCAGACGGAATGTGTATTATATTTATAAATATAACGATTATACAATCGTTTCAATCTCTCAACTAACTTCAATGACCAGAAGATAATGTATAGACAAAATAGCACTACTGAGTATACATATATACTTAATATGTAATTTAAGATAGCCAAAAGACTGAAACGTTTTAAATTTACATATATATATATTTATATATAGTGGTTAGATAAATATATATATTTTTACTTTTTCGTATAAAGAGAAAGTATTGTGATGGCGCGAACTACTGGAACGATTTTATCAAAATTTGGAATATATGCGTTCAGAAAAATCATACCCCATAAATTAATTTTAGCTCCAAATTTGGGTAAGCTACCCTCCAACAACTGAAAAAACGTAAAAAAAAAATACTTATCGGAAAAGATTTCGACGATTTTGACTGAAAATTTTTAAATTATAGTCCATTTAAATAAGAATCTAACGACATAAGCCATTTTTTCCGAGAACAATCTACTTTCAGAGATTCAATTAAATGAGATATTATGGAATTTAAATACAGTTACAACATAATGAGAAAGATTGTCTGAGTTGACTCAGACCGATGTTTAGATTGAAGATTTATTCAAGTGTTACGTAATTAATTCATTGCTACAATTTTTTTTTATAATATATTCTCGTAAGAAATAAAATTATCTAATCTTTCTGTCATATGGGCATTAGCGAGCCTCCAAAATTAGGCGTTTGCTTTCTCTTAATTCGTAATATATTCAAGAGACAAAATGTTTTAATTAAGTCTAGGGGGTTGTTATAACAAGATGCAAGTGTACTATAAGAGCACGATTAACATGGTGCCTAAGGAAGGTAATCTACACGGGAGATAAGGAGTCAAAGTTAAAAGTAAGTTTATTTACAGTGCCGTAAAATTTCAAGAACTCCTAATGAACCGAATAAATTTAGATAGAGCTTTCCATTTCACCCTTTTTTTTTGTTACGTGGACAGTAACTGTGGGACAGCGATAAAAGGCTATCGCTGTGGAAAGTTTTGGAAGAGACGCTTTCGCCGGAAGTTAGGAATTACTGCTCTCCACTCTATAAATCTTCTACACTTGACCTGAAGCATTTATCGGAACGGAGTAAACAGCCTCTGAGGTCCGGAGCTGTCGACCGGAAAAGCCACGTTGCTTCTAGAAAAAAAGGCGGGAAAACGCCTCCTTCGGTTTCCGGGGTCCTACTATCGGCTTGAATCACAGAAAGGAATCTGAACAAGCAACGTGTACGATACACGGTTTCGGGTTAAGAACGAGGTAACCAAGGAAACGGTGGCCCGAGGGAGGTTTGTCGTCTGGAGGGGGAAGGTTGAGAACGGAGTGAGGACCGGGGATTAAGGACTTAGTGCTCGAGATGTACTAGCTCTAGAGGTCCAACTAATTCAAAATGGAGGAACGTGTGATGTTTACTTTGTCTAAATCCTCCGGTCAAAATATCTCCTCTCTTACCCGGGACCTTCCAGACCGGCCCTTAAATCTCTGTCGACTCACCTCTAGCTCTCGCTGTACTCAGGTCGCCATCTCTTTAAAAGGTTTCCGTTAAAAGAAACTGCTGTGATAAGTATTTGAAAAGCTATCTTTACTTACCAAGGCTGGGTTTCATTAACTTTAGTCGATTTTAATATTTCCTGAAAAACCCCGGGTACATTTCAATTCACATTCTAGTTAAAGCAACTCAATAAACATAGCTTAGTTTTCCGGTAAAATCCGTGTCACGAAGGGGCTGAAGTTCGACGTTTCGCTTCCACTACTGGAAATATCTTCAAGGATATGGTGCATCGTAATGTTTAATTGAAGCAACAACAAGACATACTGACGACTGAAGATGTGTTGCTTCAAGTAAAAATTACGATGCACTACACCCCTGAAGATGCTTCTAGTAGTGGAAGCGAAACTTCAGACTTCAGCCCCTTCGAGATGCGGATTTCAACGTAAAACCAAGCTGTTTATTAATAGTTTTCAAACCAATATTGAAAGTAAAAATAATTAAGATTAATTTATAATATATACAGGATATTTTTTTAGGATCAACCAAATAATTTATCAGGGACAATGAAAAAGTGTCAGCCCTAAAAAAGTGTTTGAAGGTGGCGAAATTATTTAGAATATTTGGCTAATAGTAAGTCTTGATTGAACTTATAAGAAAAGAACACTCAGTTTACTGATAGTAAAGAAGAGTGTGTGATATAATTACATGTTAGTCGAGGGTTTTTGAAAGCTGGTAATCACTGATATTTCTTATAAAATGGATCCTGTGCTAAAGGTTCTTATCAGCTTATCTATCCAATATTATTTCTTTCCTCTCTCTAGAACCTTATCTTTTCCTTCCCATGTTATTAATCGACAAGATTTGTCAAAGAAGACGGCAAGCTTAAATCCCCCCTTGTCACACAACTTTTTAGCTGCCGAAGTTGATGAATGAGGCGTCCGCCAACCAATTCGCCAGGCTTCAACTTAACTACAACTGAAGTACATTTGTGTTTTTATTGTTATTTCCTTAGTACTGATAAGAAAATGATACTTTATAATTGATCTTAACTATAAAATGTTAACTACTTCCTGAAACGGATATTTGCAGATAAATTTAATTGGCATTTTATAAATATTTTAGCAACAATAAAGAAGAACGAGTTATAAAATTATAGTTAGATTTGAATAATAAAATAAAACAAAAATCATAGAATTCTAAGTATTTAACAAAGGTTCCTTCATAAATTCCGAAGGTATCTCTTAAAAAATTCTATGTATATGCATCTGTTTAGTTCCAAGTAATCTTTAAGGATTTCTGTATACTCCAAACTGTCTCAATTACCAATAAAAGTTCAAACCATCCTATGTAGAGTGTACAGTACCATGATTCCAAATATCTTAAATCTGTATGTTTCCACATAACCAATATGAAAGTTTGTCAATTCTTTACTATCTAGGTAGTTTATACCAATTCTACTACTATCCCATATGAAGGGTACACGGGAAAAAGGATGAGAGTCACATTTTTTGTATTTTGAGAAAAATGGAAAACAAAGTTTATAGACTCTTGGAAAAGCTATTAGTGGTGTTATAATTAAAGACACATTTGGGTAGGTTTTAATAGTTTCTTTAAAATGAGGATTGCAGTACTGACAGTAAACGCTTTGAGCTACAAGATGGTGTTCCTAACTCAATTTTGACAAAAATGTGACTCATCCTTTTTCCCGTGTACCCTTCATAGGCANAATCCAAACTATTTATAAATGGACCCTCGTCAAGACTCACAAGTAGCATACTGAGTCTAAACAAGAAATCTTGCCACATAGTGACGGGCTTCTTAACAGGTCACTGTCGATTAAACAGGCACCTACAGCTACTTGGACTGGCAAATGAATCAATCTGTAGACTGTGCGGGGAGGATGAAGAAACTCCCTTACATCTAATTAGCCGCTGCCCCGGGCTGCTAAATCATAGATGGCTTACCTTCGGGGAGGCAACCATTCCGTTACGGAATCTTAAAGATATTTCCATCAACAAGGTGTTAACATTCTGTCAAGGCATCAGACTGTTGAAGGAGTAGAGGGTGTACAGATTAATAGAGGGAGCACCTTCTGCAACCCGGGTTTGTTCAAAGGACCCACCTAAGGGTCTATGTCTCTGGGATTAATTTCCCCCCAGTATTAAAAAAAAAAAAAAATAAATAAATATGTAATGGCATACATCTTACTTACAATTTGTGCATTGATGCTATAAAATCCCTAATAATAATAATAATTAAAATAATAATAATAATAATAAAAACGTGAGGATCAATTTGTGGGGTGGTAATAGCAATGTGCTTTCCATCAACTGCTCCCAGAATGTTATGAAAGCCAGCAGCTTCAAACCTTAAGTAACAGTCAAAATTTATTAATTTACAAAACCATAAAATATAACTAAATCAAACTTTAGAATAAAATACATGAGATACCCAGCTTTAATCCTTCGCCTTTCTTGCTCAGAGCCTGGGAACTTGGGCCATTCTCTGAGGTTAGACCTCACAATGACACTGGCAACTTCCCTTATGGCCCTACACAACACACTCTGGCTAACATATGAGAGAACAGCTGAGCCAGCAGGACGTTGGTAGCTGCCAGTATCAAGAAATGTAGCGCTGCCAAAACCTGAAAATTCCAAAATAATATTAATATTTGCATGACTTCTTTTCCCACTTTCAAATTTAATTATAAAAATCCCATTATCAAATTTAAAGATTAAAAAAAAAAAAAAAAAAAACTCAAACATATACCCCTGTTGATTATTGGAATATTAATAAATTCTATAACGACAACTTAAATACTAACGACCGAAATTCAAGTTAATGGTAGTCTGTCCCTTGACAGGGGAACACTTTGATTTCAAGTAATATTTGAATAACTAACCTATCAAGTGTGAAAATAACATCGACTTGATTTTTGGTATACTAACTAATTATGTACTCAACATCATGAAAACCATACTGTCCACCATAATTGGCGGGACATGGCCGCTCTCCACCATGTTTTTTGTTTTTTAAATGCCTATTGCCAAGCTATGTCCCGCAGACAAACTTAGCCGATTACATATTCTTAAAAGGCGCTAAAAGATTAACTTGTATACAAAATTCTAGCTTGTTGTTAGTGAGACACATTTTTGCATGCTATCTCCTGGAGTATAAACTTTAACAAATAAAAACGTTTTGAAAAAAACTATGTATTTTCTTTTTTTATATTACAACACACAATATATTACAACATTGCAAGAGTCTTGCAATGTTAATTTCTATTTATATTTTCAAAACACATTTTTTCCATGATATTAAATTATTTTTCGATAAATTAAATTTAAAAAGTATTACTGAAAGAAAATGTACTCTAAAGTAAATACGTTTATCTCGAATAATATTTAAATTTTGTCCCATTGTCCGTAATAAATTCATTTTGCTTTTATTATTTTTTTTTTATCTTGATATTATTAAATATCTAGAAAAATATTACTTTTTTATGAAAACATAAACTATTCTTCATTCTTCAAATGATAATATATAAGTGATTATACTTGCAATAAAGTGCCAAAATAAATCAAATAAAAAATTGGTTTAACACTCACGAATTNGATATATATCAATATATGTATAGCTATTGATCTATATATAAATATTTTTCTTCATAAAACCAAACATGCCCCATTCGTACTAAATATGTTATCGTCTATTTGTAAACCTTTATCTTTTGGACAAAAATTTAATTTTAAAGGTCTAATATGGATAATAATCGAATAATTTGTAATTCTCGTTTTTTTTTTTAATTTCACTTACTAAAGTAAAATTTTGTCTTGGATAAATTTAGAGATTTGGACTTTTTGGGTACAGAGTGCAAGGTACAAACTATTTTGAACGATTAATGTTCGATTTAGAACGAGCATACATTTTTATAAGGAGTAACATTTTTTCGAAAAATCAAAAATAAGCCCTCTTCAATCTTGGTTCTATTTTTGAGTGCCGTTTACATGGTAAGAAATTTTTAATATGATAATTCTTTATTTCAAACCAAGCAAAAATTATTGTAAAGAGTAACTTTTCCTCGAAAAATGAATTTTTTGTTGTTTACACTTATCTCTTTACTTATTTACAGGCATCTCGAACTGGAGAACATACTGTATTTCAATTTTTAAAAAAAGTGATAATCAAGAAAGGCATTTTTGACAAAAGTACAAAGATATTAATACAATTATTATTTTATATTAAATTTGTTTTTGAAAAAATAAATTAAACTATTTATATATTATGTAGTATATATTATATACTGTGTAGTAGCCATACTATAGTATATAATATGTATATGTCGTATACATTATATATACTGTAGTAACCGTAGTATAGCAAAAAGAATAATAAATGAGAAGCTAGAGGAAGACAAATAAAGAAATAAAGACACTGGGCAAGAGAGACGAGTGCCGCGTGTGGCACGAGAAACTGTGGCTCTGCTACTGCGCCTCGCGGGGCTTGCGGTACGTGCCTCGTGGCACGTGTCGAGCATGTCCCAACTTGCAGTGCCCTACCTACTTGCAATAGCTACAAAAACACTCGTCGCGGCACACGGGTCATGTCACACCACACGCGCCTCAATTTGCGCCAGGCCTTACAGAGTGTAGCGCACGACGCGGCGCGCAAAAATAAAAAATGGCACGGCATGCAATCCACATGCACGTGCAGTGTATGGGCCGGTTAAACTAAAGTGAGTTTATATAGGAGAATACTAAAATGCAAAAAATGTTGTCTATAGTAATCACTGATATTTCTTATAAAATGGATCCTGTGCTAAAGGTTCTTATCAGCTTATCTATCCAATATTATTTCTTTCCTCTCTCTAGAACCTTATCTTTTCCTTCCCATGTTATTAATCGACAAGATTTGTCAAAGAAGACGGCAAGCTTAAATCCCCCCTTGTCACACAACTTTTTAGCTGCCGAAGTTGATGAATGAGGCGTCCGCCAACCAATTCGCCAGGCTTCAACTTAACTACAACTGAAGTACATTTGTGTTTTTATTGTTATTTCCTTAGTACTGATAAGAAAATGATACTTTATAATTGATCTTAACTATAAAATGTTAACTACTTCCTGAAACGGATATTTGAAGATAAATTTAATTGGCATTTTATAAATATTTTAGCAACAATAAAGAAGAACGAGTTATAAAATTATAGTTAGATTTGAATAATAAAATAAAACAAAAATCATAGAATTCTAAGTATTTAACAAAGGTTCCTTCATAAATTCCGAAGGTATCTCTTAAAAAATTCTATGTATATGCATCTGTTTAGTTCCAAGTAATCTTTAAGGATTTCTGTATACTCCAAACTGTCTCAATTACCAATAAAAGTTCAAACCATCCTATGTAGAGTGTACAGTACCATGATTCCAAATATCTTAAATCTGTATGTTTCCACATAACCAATATGAAAGTTTGTCAATTCTTTACTATCTAGGTAGTTTATACCAATTCTACTACTATCCCATATGAAGGGTACACGGGAAAAAGGATGAGAGTCACATTTTTTGTATTTTGAGAAAAATGGAAAACAAAGTTTATAGACTCTTGGAAAAGCTATTAGTGGTGTTATAATTAAAGACACATTTGGGTAGGTTTTAATAGTTTCTTTAAAATGAGGATTGCAGTACTGACAGTAAACGCTTTGAGCTACAAGATGGTGTTCCTAACTCAATTTTGACAAAAATGTGACTCATCCTTTTTCCCGTGTACCCTTCATAGGCATTATTATTTTTTTTTTTTTTAAACAAGTTCTTTATTGGCATAAGTTACAAAAAATGTTGTGTATACCGGAACCATAATGTTATTTTGAGGGAGGATAGTTTGTGTCTTTCATATTTTTTTTTTATATTTTGTAAAGGATTGGAGCTTTTAAATAAATTTTGTGGAAGGGGAATATTGGATAATTTCGGAGTAAATATTTTATTATTATTACCTATTTAATTATTTTTTTAAATGGGAATTTTTTTATTGGACTTTTGTTGGGATAGTTTGCAGGTGTATAAATGGGTATCATAGGCAGTCTGTGGACTGGCTTAATCGGGAACCAACCTGGCATTTGCCTATTAAATTGAGGGAAACCATAGAAAACCTCAATTAGGTTGCTATATGCATTATAACTGCTCATAAAAGCATGTCAACTACCTACCCATTGCATTTATTCAATAAGGAAGATCATATTTATATGTATTCTTAACTATCTTATTTGAAAATGGATAATAAGTTTTTTACAAAAGAAACTAATTCTTAAGTTTGTCTCAATTCAATACTAGATAGTGTGAGGTTTTGTAGAATGGACCCCACAAATTACTTTTACGTAATGGGAAGAGCATTTGCGTAGATTGGAAAAGGAAATATAGATAAGAAAAGACTGAGTGGACTCCATTTGCAGAGAAAGGAAGAGTAAAAACCACAGGAGAGATAGAAGGGTGAACATAAAGGAGAGATTGAGGGCATTCTGGCTAGGACAGAATGCTACAGAAACTGGTGGAGGAAAACAACTAGCACTTTCATCGGATCAATGTAACCAACTAAATCAGATGATAACACACTAGGAGGAGCTTTCTTCTGGTAAATGCTCCCAAAAACCTATTTAAAATTGTTATTACTACTTCTTTTAAAAACTTATTAAAAATAAAATGAGTGTACTTAATCAGTTGGTTACTATTGCNTGAATTGTTGTAAATCAAATACAGAGAAAATATGAAACGAAAATCGTTTAACAGAAAACACATAAAAAGTTAATTTACTTAATAATAAAAAAACCTTAATATTGCATTAGATAAATAATTAGAAAACAAATCAATTAAAAATGGTACATGGTATTGTGAAACTGTCACATTTTCGTTCTTAATTATAACGACTTCAATAACTGATAACCTCACTAAATCAATGCGGGGCTTGGCACCAGGCACCACTGATATTTCACAAATGCCACTAAAATTGAACTGATTCGGATTCGTCCCCAATGTGTTAATGAGTGAGACTGATTTTTCATTCATGTAAAGAAAACTGATTTTTCATTCAAGAATTTAACTGATACTTCATTCATGTCGGTTAATAGCTGATCATTCCTGTGGTTGAATACTCGTGCATTACAAATACAGCACTTATGGGTTACTAAGCTTGACTGATATGTGATTCTAACGTATGCCTCTTAAGCTGAACTAATATGCCACTCATATAATGTATAAAGTATATCCAATTAAGGGGATGTTTTTATAGAACCAAAATACTAATACTCGAAACATAATAAGTTTTGTACTACTGCTTATTTCTATTTGAAGACCAGGCTAATTCAAATAGCAATTCTGTAACGCAGGTATCCGCAACCTTAGTCAAATAAATCTAGATTTTCCAAATTCTTGGAGGAGGAGACTTAGTCAGAGGTATTGTGAATCCTGAGGCCCAAAACCAATTGTTGCGGCCCAAAGCCAATTGTTGGGACCCAATGCCAAGGAGTTGCGGCGCTGACGAGATACATGCGAGGCCTAACATACGACATTTCTTCTCCTACTCTATGAAAACTATATAAACTCGCCTGCACATCGCTCGCGTCTCGCTTACGTCTGTCGCCTGGTCTGTGTGCATTAGACCTATTTGAGATTTGAGTCGAATTCAGCCTGCGTCCTAGGACAGTCCTCCTGAACCCCTCTGTTTCCCTTAGCTACATCACTTGTAGGTGTGATGATGCTTCTTCACTTCAATTCTGAAAGCATCTTTTATCGAAGCAACATGTATGCGTTCACCCTTCCTTAATTATTCCAGCATTGAATGTCCGAACCTACACTAACTAAGATAATATCATCACCACCTAAATACCTTGCACATGAATATGACGACAGCATTGGAAGGCAAAGTTATAAAATAAGTATATTTTACTTCAAGAATTGAAAATGTGCTGAGTTTAAATAAAGGAAGAAATGCCCCTTACCTCCACCCTTAAAATCCGCCCTTGCATAAGTAGCTTAAAAAAAATACATTTATATATTTTTCATAATATCAAAGTAATAAGACATAAATAAATAAAAGCATACATTTTTTTTTTCTTTTAAAAAAAGAAGAAAATCAAAAAATAATATATTCATGGAAGGTTGGATATGAAACCATGGAATTTTTAGAAAGGGTGGAAAGAAGTAAACGTGACGGCTTCTTCATTTTCCTTTTTTTAAAATGTCTTTAACAAAGTTTCGTCTTCCCTAACTTATGAAGAATTACAGACAAAACTTTTTCGGCTCTCGAGGATTTCCTCTTGAAAAATGAAATTGAACTAAGAAGACCCACAGACATTATTATTATTATTATCATCTTTTTTTGGAGTTTAACAAAAAATTGCACTGGGGTCTTACTCATGACCAAAAGTGGTTCTAGAGCCGGAAGCCACCTGTTTCAAACTCGTTAGATAAATACAATCGTTTTATTACAAAAGACTTCGGTCAAGGATACACAAAAGTAATGAATAATTTGGTAGATTTATCTTATTCAAATTAATTAACTTCTCCAATATTAATATAATTCCCTCGTTCTTCCTTTAGAAAACAAACTGTAGGAGAATTTATTGCGATTGAGGACTTCAAATAATTTATAAAGAAGATATGATTAATATTACTTATCACGCGGTTAAACATTGTTACAGCTAGTAGCCTTTTTGCAGAGGTATATTAAAGGTGTGAAAATATAAAATATTAATCTTTTTTGATACCCATTTGGTCCGCTAGGAGCTCTGATGTAATTTTATAACAAATTTAAAACCTCATTGGGAGTAATATAGTACAGCAATGCAAACAAGTAAAAACCAATCTACCTCCTACGAGATTCTAACATCCTGGTACGATATTTAAGATTGTCACATTTTGTATGTCGTTTAGTTACCTCAGCTCACCTATCGTCAAAATATTATACTATAATGAAAATCTAACAACCTCTTGTAACATCTTAACTCCCTGGCACGAAATACTTACATTAAAAGAGTTTCATGTCGTTTTTTGGATGACGGAAATTTCTTCTGTACCCCATATGTCCATGTTAAAGAGTTGGAATGTTTCATAAAAGGTATATGAGGGAAAAATATTAAATAAATAAGTTTATAAGGTGTAAGTTAACATTTTAAGCCTAATAGAAAAATGTTACTTGTTTGTAGGGAAAGAGATCCTCTCTCTCATACTGAAAATACCACCTGTTGTAAATCAGAAGAAATGTCGGGAATTCATTCTTTGTTTTTTCCTCTCTATTCATATGGCGAGTTTGAGATACCGACGGAATAAGGCGTCTCTTGCTACGGCAACAAGGGCTGGATCGGGCAACCCCCGCCAGGATATCTCATTTCTCAAAGAAACATTCTCCAAGAAAAAAACACGATTCTCGATATGATTTCGCCGGTGGAAAAGTCATGAGGGATAAGGCGAAACGACGGAAAGGGTGAAATATTTGCTTCTTATCGATCTGACGGTGAAACCCGACGAGAAAAAGGAGATAAGACAAACGAAATACCTTCTAACATTTCGGATTTCATGCTTTCACGCTTCGAGAAGCCTGGAGGCGAAAAAACAGAGTAATAAAATCTGGTCGTATAACGTCAATAGAAGGGACGTGGAACGGCAAGAGATTTCGCATTCACTCCTATCTCTCACCTCGGACAATGAGCCGGATAAATCCTTATCCTTTTCCTACGCTTCGACAATCACTTCCGACAAGGAAACAAAAAATTACACTCTTCGGCCTTCATTTCTCTCGGCATAAAAAAATAAAAAACCTAAATAAACCTGGGAAGAGAAGGTGTATAACAAAAATTATTACCGAAATAAACATGACGATTACAATTAGTATTAAAATAAAAACACGAATCAATCGCTTCTTTAACAAACAAATATCGTACTCTGTTCCAAAGGGAACATACATTGATTTTACGGTATGTTTCCTCTAAGTATGTTCAAGCTTTGTGTAAAGAAAAGAGACGAGAACAATGTTATTCTCTTACATTTCTCTCTCACATTTGAAGCCGCTTAACTCTGAATTGTAAAATAGCGGAAATAGCAGGTGGTTTAGGTGGGGGTAATGCTGCGGCCTCTGAACTTTAGGAAGGTAGTTGGGCACGATACAAGATAATATGCTTGAATTATAATTTAACCTCTTAAAAAGATCTCTTTATAAGAATTGAACTACGTACACGTACAGTACAGGTAGCTAAAAAGCTCTGATTTGCTACTGATTCGTACCTTATTTTATACAATTTTATATAATTTATGATTTCAAACCATCATCTCGAAACCAAATAGTTAAAGAGATTCTAGAAAAGCTCGTCGAATGATTAGCCTACACACAAAAGCACCTATGACTTTTCTACCAACCGTAGTATCATAAATATGGCTTTTCAATGAGGGTAACTAGACTCATACTTGACTAACAATGAGGTCCTTTGGCCTCGTTTAATCTGAACTAAATAAATATTAAATTATACAATGTTTATAACCTGTCATTTGTATAACATTCAACAACAACAGAGGTAAGACAATGATAAAATGTTCATTTACTTCATGAAAAAACATTGGATCTTGGATACATTTTTGGTCGTTCAATCCAGTGTAAACGGCAGTTTAGCCTACAAATGCACACTTAAATAAAAATACTGCGGTGTTTTTGTAGAACGAATTTAGTCTATGTTAATTAATTCGTCATTGAAAATGGTAGAAAGGCTGAAACGATAGTCTGATCGCAATTTTCATGTACATATATTGTGGTCAAAAAATTATAGACTATTTAAAATTAAACCAATATTGCGTTTCTACTTAATTAAGTTTAGTCAACCTTCACACCTTTGAAGACGGTTACCATGGTGCGCTCCTATTATCGGAATTTAATTCTAAAAGGTGAAAACCGTGCTGCCTCCTTTAATTATTAAATACTTGCTGCCTCCTATAATTAAATACTTGCTGCCTACTATAATTAAATACTTGCTGCCTACTATAATTAAATACTTCAGCGCTTCTATTGACGAAATATAGGACTAAAATGTTTATTAAAAGAAATGAAAACCGAGCAACCTTCTACTATATTCTAGCTTCCTAGGACTACTTTTAAGAGCATCACATTTTGTACGACGGAAATCTCTTCTGCCCCAAGCCCAAAAACAAAACCATGTTAAAAAGATGTAAGAACATGGTATAAGAGAACGTATTAGTTTGGACAGCTGCGTAACAAAACTATTAATGGACAAAGTAAGATTCAAACTCTTAATAATATACAAAACAATGTAATCGCTGTAATCAAAATACTATAAACCTGATAAGGTTTGTGGTAGCTTATCACAAACCCCATTGCTTAGGCTAGATTAAGCTCGCCACACTAACTAATTATCCACTACTAATTTATTCTCTAATTAGAAACTGCGGGCGAATGAACAGGACTAATTAGTCACATTGATCCCGATATATGACATCATGTAGCAATACAATATAACCATACGACATAGCCATTGCTTACTGGGTTACTAAATTCAAATAAATTCGCTTTCAACAACCACTGAAGATTGGATTCGAGTAATTAAAATAGAAGGAATGTATATGAGCTAATAGTAATGCATCGCTGTTACTATTTAAATAATTTGTAGTAGATAAGAACCAATAAATGGTCTCCCTACGTATGTTATTATGTGGGATGTCATATAATAAATAGAAAAAAATCACTGGACGTACTTGAATCTAAGTAATTTTTAGGGTTTCGCAGAGTATTAAGCCTATACGTTATTACATTATGAAACTTGTTTTATTTCCCCATCCTGCTCTATATTAAAATAAAAAAAAGTAGGCGGAAGGCCCCAAAAATCATTTAAAAAATAAAAAAGTCCCTGGTTCCATCCCCCGGGGGGTCACAATGTTTATTATCGGTAATGACAAGAAGATAAATGAAATTTTCTCTGGAAATTTTCATCGCCCTATAATAATGCATTTGCATAAATTATTTCAAAGTTTTAAATGTGTAGAATACACTAACTGCATTCAATGCAAATTTAACTTATCATTGAATTCCTGAAAACAGTCAGTTGCACTTTGTACTGTTAATTTAAGTCATGAAAGCTTGTAAAATAAATATGTAGTTAGTACATTAAATATAGTAATTAGATCTTTATTTTTACTCTACTAACACTTACAACTGAATATGATATAAAAAGTTGAAACGTGTTTGCTAATAATCAATATAAAATTAAAATTATTTATTTAATAAAAAGACAATGTTGTGGCGTTACTTTCTATTAACCCCTCTAGTCATAATTATTAAGTGGTACTACGAAATCTTAGTCAAAACAAACAATCATTAAAAAAAAAACAAAGAAATATACAGCCGACAGCCAATGGTCTACTTTGGGTTAAAATCAGTTTAAATTACCCAATTACTCCTCGATTACGTTCAAATTTACCAGTTATCACTAGTAACTGTAAGTATTTTATCCCTAGTATTATTATATATTACCTTATGGAACCTTCACATTAAAGGAGAGTATAAAAAATTACCGCAATATACATGGCTATCATTACTCCAAATCCACTGAAGACTCATTATTAATGGCACTTCCTTTGACTCTACAGTTAATTTTCATACAATTAAGGTAACCAATTTGAACTAAGGTAATGAACGTCAGGCACAAAGGTGATTGGCTCTGTTCCGCTAAGTCACCCTATTATGTGACTTCTTGATCGCTAATAGCTACATGACCCCACTTCAATTAGATTAAAATCACTAGAAGATGCGACCAGGTTCATAGCACTCTATCAAGACGCAAAATACTTAATTTTCAAATTATACCACTTCAGTAGTGAGAAACCCAATCACTCTTTGATTGGGTGACCTACACTTTCACTTCAACATATGGCCACTGTATTGAATTATAACCGCCATCTTGAATTTAATAAAACTCTATTATCTCAGCTTCTAGGGGACCTAGAGATCTGAAATTTGGTACAAAGACCTATGGTAGCTTAAGAAGAAAATTAAAGGTACTTTCACAACAACATATGACCGCCATCTTGGATTTAATCAGATACTATTATATTAGCTTCCAGTGACTTTTAAGATCTTGAAGAGGCTTTAAGACTCATTGCAACTAAAATTGAAAATTGAAGGTAGTATAAAATAGAATAATTGAAAATGCTTTATAAAAATAATATAACCTATTTTTACTAAAATACAAAATTATGTAACTATAAATATGTATAAATTATATTGTTTTAATTATTATTTACACACAGCGCCAACTTCTAGACGAATAAGGTGCGCGAAGCTCACCGATCCGGCTAGTTATAAATTAAGCGCTACTACCCCTCAATTATTAATTTGACATACAAATATATAAAGGTATATAATGTAAAAACATATATTTATCATAAACGGTGTCGACGATTTTAAATTAAATAATTTTAAATTTATATACGACTATATCAGTTTTTCCCGGGAAAAATGTAGTGTCTGAGAAACAGCTAAAATTTATAAGGGTGAGTATAATTCCTTGCCGGGAAGGAATTGTTATTCAGCCAGCTTTTGAAGAAAGTTTCAATAATAATCAATTATATAATCGAGTACCTACTGTCCTGACGGCTACGACTCACCTCGAAAGAATTCGTTGTTGCTAAGCTAAGGCAACCACATTTATTCCGATAAAAAATAAAGGTGTGCTTTGATTTGTTGGTCTTTAAATAGATACAAATAACTTATCTAAATAGATTATTTAATTTTACTTTTTTTTTCTCTAAGTATAAAAATGAAGCCCGTTGCCACGGGCTCGTTTATTTTTAACATAGACGGACATATGATTAAAAGAATTAAGATCTGTCTCATGAAAGTACTAATTTATTTTTTGTAGTACTATCTTTTTAAACATATCTTTTAGATGATATGTTGAATATTATAACCAAATATGTATTTAAACCTAAAAATCTAAAACTAGTATCGCAGTAATACTAATATCAACTAAATAAAAAAGATCATATTTTATATTTATACTGTCAACTTAAAAGAATTTGTATGATAATTTTTCCCAATCTTTGTAACTACTACGTTCAACCGTAAATAACTTCTTTTTATCTATTTTTATTTAATACATACACACAATTCTTTGGCGGTTCGAATGCACTTCGCAGAATGAATGAAATACGGAAATGAAAGTTGAATTTTGACAAGGTATGGCACAGATGTAGTTAGTCCGTGCTTGAAAGCTCGTCCACAACACTGTGTATTAAAGTGGACGATAGTTTCAAATGAGAAGGGCTAGTAGAAGGGATAAGGAGATTACTGGTTACATGTGTAGCTACAGCTACAGCTACAGCTACACTACAATCAGTCTAAAGCTTCCAAGGTCAAGAATCAATACCCCGTCGGGTTTAGCCCTTCCTCCTAACTCCACAATACACATACAGAAACAGACCTTTATCGCACTTCTCAAACAACATGGAAAAACCACTTGGCTCCCAAGAAAAGTTCTCATCTCCAACTTGTCTACCACAGAAACATGATGTCAAAGGTTTAAAATGGTATAATTGCATCATGTATGCCCTTTCCGCCAGTTCAAAAATGTTATGTCATTAACTTATCTCTCCTTGACCTAAGAGAGAAGAAAAAAAGTTTGATGACGCGTGACACCCAATTGGAAAGTTCCTTACACTTTTTATTAAATATAAATTATAAAATCATACTACTAATTAATTATACGATGCTAACTACTTATACATAGCGGAGTTAGTAAAGAGACAAAATTAAAAATAACTAACTATTTGTACTTGGCAATAAATATGTATGTATTGAATAATCAGAAAAAAGTTAATCATGATGAGTTGATAGTTAAAGAAGGTGGTTGTAGTTGAGTGAGTCCCAAATCCATTTACGGCCTACTCCATTTAAAATATTATTAAATATATCACTTCACTACACAAAAAC
>KZ651138.1:531247-544887 GCA_001010745.2 Gerris buenoi | reverse complement strand
AGGTCTCGAATCATTTTTTCAGCTTCATATATGTTTTTGGCTATTAATACCACGTCATCAGCAAATTTCAAAATATTTAAATATTCTCCATTAATACAAATCCCATGGTTATCCCAATCTAGTTCACTACATGCTTCCTCCAGGACGGCGTTGAATATTTTTGCTGATGGGACGTCTCCTTGTCTCGTTCCTCTATTAATGTTTATAACTCTCTTTTCTTGGTCTAGTTGGATCACAAGTTTAGCTCCGTCGTAAATATATTTAAATAAATCGATATAATCTTCCTGTAGTCCAACTTTAGTTAACGTGTTAATAATTACTTTCTTGAGGATCGAGTCGAATGCCTTTTTAAAGTCAACGAAAACTATGACTAAAGTGAGGCTATATTCGTAAGCTCTTCGGATCAACTGTTTTACGACGAATATGTGGTCTAATGTGGACATATTTTTCCTAAATCCTGCTTGATTTGTCTGAATATTAAAGTCAAGAAGCTTTTCTATTCTACTGGTGATTATTGTCATAAGTACTTTGTATTGTACTGAGAGAAGACTTAGTGGCCTATAGTTATCTAAGTTCAACTTATCACCCTTTTTATGTAGAAGAATAAGTTGTGCTTTAAGCCAAGAATCTGGTACTTTCCTGTATTCTAGGCATAAGTTATACAAGATTTGTAACTATTTTATGATGGTCTTACCCCCTGCCTTTAATTCTTCCATAGCAATACCGTCTATACCACTTGCCTTTCCCTTTTTTCCCTTCTGTATGGCCCATTGTACTTCTTCAATCAGGATTTCAGGGACCGTGTCGGAAAATAAAGGTGTTGCCCGTACGTTTTCAGTATTATCAGAGTAATCTTGATATAGATCTGAGTAGTATTTGGCAATAACATTTGTAATTTCACTTTTTTCGTGTTTTATTTTTCCATCATCATCTCTTACAGATATAATTTTCTCTTTTCCTAGAGCTTGGGATCTCCAATATTTCTTTAAACTCCCGCCTCTTTCAATAACGCTCTTGATTTCGTTAAGTTTCTTTTCAGCACTCCAATCCTTTAATTTTTTTTTTTTTTCACAACACAGTCCGAAAAAAAAAAAAAAGAACATCTAGCTTAGACAGATTTAATTTAACTCTAAAAGGAATAATTAATAATTAATATTTAATTTAACAATTTTCAGTTCCCGGTATAAAATAGTAAGGTTCACTCGATGGTATTTTTTCCGTTAGCCTTTAATATTGTATTAAGTTGTTCACACATATCCCATTCTGTAAGTATTCGTAAAAAATAACATATTCACACGGCACCTATTCGATTAGATTTTTTTCATTTATACGGTTATTCGACCACGGGAAGTCAGCTTGACAGTAAATACCCGTCAGCACACAGTCGTCATCGTGGATCCACGCTTCCTACTTCCCATATAAGGGTATAGACGGACACTCAAACAACGTTTCCTGACGTACTGGGTAGAAGTGGTTATAAGTCTCCCTAAATCTGGGAAAGGATGAATTTATTTTTATAATTGCCTAAAGGCATTGCAAAAAGACATGCAAAATATGATTCTCTTAAATATCGTGCCAAGGAAGTTTGAATATCATAGGAGGTAGATTGGTTTTCACTTGTATATATGGTAGTATGGTGACTTCTATCGGCGAGATATTTCGCTGATAGAAGTTCTAAATTTATATAAAATGATATCAGAGCCTAAGCAGTTATTTACCGTAACTACAGATTTTTGACAGTGGTTGCTTTAGCATAAGCATTAGGGTACAGATACAGGAAGTGGAAAGCGTGGATCCATGATGACGACTATGTGCTGACGGGCTGCGCTGTCGAGCTGACTTCCCGTGGTTCAAAAACCGTAGGTATTCGTGAAAAAATCGAATAGGCGTCTTGCGAACCTGGCTTAATAGTTTTATATCGCTTAATTTGTTTTATTACATTTAAAAGTAAGAAAGCATGGTTCTAAATACATTAAATATTTCTTTATTTTTTGTATTGGGAGGATATGAGAAGGATTATCTTATGTTTCGGTCATTATCTTTTATTTATAAGCTTGAAAACTGTTTAACTTAGCTACATTTTGTAAAAGAGAGAAGAATTGGGCAGTATAAGGATAAATCCAGATAGAGAATTGTGAAGTAATACTTTAAGACCGAGTGCTCACTTCATCATCTGCCCCAAAACCAAATACACTTAGGCTTTCATTCTTTGATAAATCATTTAATATTATATTATAATAATTCAATCAGATAAGAAAATCTTCTCTAACGGAATAAGCTTTGTACAAAATAAAAAAAATATATATCTATTCCTAAAAAGGATATTCGCAAATAGAGATTTATATTATATTACTTCGACAACTAAAAGGAAATTATGACAACTCCGTATCAGTATGATAAGAAAAANTTATGGAAAGGTCACCACTGGAAGGGACTTCAGCCCCAGGCCACTGAAAGAGCTTCACTCACGGAGATCCGTAACAAAAATACACTCTGACGATATAAACAGTTTTATAAGTGATCTTAAAAGTATTTCCACGTGGAATATATACGTGGGAATATCACGTGTGAAACAATAATATTTAAATATTTCTTTATTAATTTATCATTTGTTAATAAAATGGACATCACATGGTTAGAATAACGCATAACCAGGAAGTTAATTTTTTTTAAAAAATATTATAATTTGGTACGTATTCAAACGTTTGAAAATTTTGAAAAGAAAGAGCTGTTAAAAATTTGCCTTTATGTGGTCTACAATTCCTTATATTTGATGCACTTTTTTTTCTTTTATTGATTAACACAACTACATAAATTACAATGTTATTAGTGTTATAGATGCATAACATCAAAGAGGGATGATAAGTTAGGTGGATACGATTCTAAACGATATAAGCCGTTTTTCCGGGAAAACCATAGTTATGGAGAAAATAGCTGTAAACGTGGACAGAGGCCAGGTTCGATTCCCTCCCGAGAAGAAGTTATTTTTATGATAAATTTTGATAAAATGTTAAATAATAACAATTAAGTGTACCCACGAAAACTCGAAAACTTATAAATAGAATACACTGGGCTAAGTAATTATGAACTCGTATTATGAGAAATCTTGTCTGAATTGTCTCGGACAGTATACATATATGTATATAAATTAAATAATAAACCTTAGGTTTATTGATACCTTCTATATATGTATAAATCGTATTTTTTATAGTTCTAGCTGTTACAAACCACGAAGTAGTTAGTAGCTTATTATGTTAGTTAGCAAGCGACACACAACCAAAATTTAATATCAACAAGAATAGTCTTTTAATAATGTTAGATGCAGTTGAGTATCGGTAGTGAGCGATTAGAAGTACCCACGCATTATATATTTGAAGAATATTTAATAGAAATTGAATGCGTAGATATAGAAACTTTGAAGATGAAATAACTCGACGTCTTAAGCATTAAATAATATAAAGTTAAGAATCTGCTGTCAGTTTCCTGCCAGACACACTCTTTTAGTGTCGACTTACTCATTCCTGTATTTTAGTTGTCTAGGTATAGAGCTGAAAATTTCGTACTTCTTGTATCTCTAGCTCAACAGACTGTTTTATATCATCTGCCTTACAAAGTATACGAGATAAACTTTCAGCATGTAAGCGACAGTTAGTTCTCTTAAGTTTATTTCTTTCGCACTATAAATTCTATTCAACTTTATAAAGCATGCCTTCTTTTAAATCGGTACTAAAAGTCGAAAGATAGATGGACCAGCTAACCCATTGGTAACAAGTTTGCGGAAAACCGAAATCAATACTTCTGTATAAATTGTATGTTTCGATCATCGTATAAATAGGAGTCTAGAGAAGCACCCTAAAGTCATTTGCTTATGATGAGTCATTTTTGATAATGTCTCACAATAAAAGCAAACGTAAGAATACCCCAGCAATGCAGCTGAAACTTGGGGGTTCACCCCAGCCTATTCTGGAAAATCTAAATTTACTAGATTCTAGCAGCGGAATATCAGAGAAGTTAAAACATGTTTCTTCTCCTGGTCCCACTGAGCAGATGTACACTATTGTACATATAATTATGGATTAGGCTGTCTCCTAGTCTCCTCCGTTCTCTAATAATGTAATTCTGTGTTGCACTAGAAGTCAATGAAAACAGAAGATACAATGAAAACAAACCTAATTAATACTAGTGGACTGATAATAAAAAATTAGTTCACTTCTATCAAAAACATGCACTTTTTGGACATAGACTGATTAATGCAGCTCTTGGGTCTTATTTGCCAATGATTATAATCCACAAACACAAGGAGATTCTCAATTCCGAAACATCTAGCTTATAAATAAAATAAATAAATAACCTTTTATTACTAATATAAAATACATATTGATACAAATAAATACAGAAAATTAATTTACATTATTTATTAGTAAATCGGCCTAAGCCGTGGTTTGCGAATTCGCAGTTTATGGCCATATCACGTACATATAATATAATATCACGTACATAAATTAACATTTATTTTCTTCGTCTTTTACTTCTTTTATTTTGGTTCATCTTCATTAAATTAACTTTATCATTTACTTCTTTTTGTTCTTTATTTATAGTATAATTATTGTTTAGTTTAATCAAATTTATAATAAATAATATTAACTACATACATATAATATAACACATGCATAAAATATAATTAATATATTGGATTAAACAATAATAATAAATTAAAATATAATAAAATATAGTTATGCATACAATATAATGTTATTATTTGTTCCCCGATAATTCTTATTTTTATTCCTTTTTAGCCTAAATAATTATCATGGAACAATAACAACAACAACTAACATGCAACTCCAACAACAACTAACATTAAAATTACAAAATTATATTACAACGACAATATTACAACATTACATTAAAGCATTACATTAAACATTAACATTACAACAACAACTAACATGCAGTAAAAATTAGGTATAATATTTAATACTCATATAATCTAATCATTCCTTTAGCCATACATTCTGATAGACAATTCCCATTTCTTTCCACACAATTCTATTTTGAGCTACTCTCTGCCAAGTCTCTTCACCGCACACCTTTTTCATTTCTTCATCCCATTGTCGCATAGGTCTTCCCTTGCTTCTCTTTTTTTCCCAAGGGTACCAATTTATAAGTTTCTTGGTCCATCTATCGTCGGTTGTTCTTGAAATATGACCAGCCCATTTCCACTTTCTCTTCAGCATTATTTCTCCTATATCGTCCATTCCCGATTCATTTCTTATCCAAATATTTGATTTCTTATCGATTCTTTTCACACCAATCATACTTCTTTCCATCATTCTTTGGCAAATTCTCATTCTCCGGATCACCTTCTGCGACATGGTCCAGGTTTCAACTCCATACAATAATACGGGCAAGACACACACATTCCACAATTTACGTTTGGTAACCATCTTCACCTGGCTTTTAAAAAGGTATCTATATTTATTATAGCTTCTCCAGGCGAGGCCTATTCTTCTACTTAGTTCTCTCTCTTCATATTCTTTTTTGCAGCTTATTAAATTGCCTAAGTATATATATTCTGATGTTTCATTTATTACTTTGCCATCAGTTATAATTACATGTTCACTTATTAAATTATTTATTGGCATTATTTTTGTTTTGCTAAGGTTCATTTCTAGACCGACTTTTCTTGCGACATTACTGAGGTCTCGAATCATTTTTTCAGCTTCATATATGTTTTTGGCTATTAATACCACGTCATCAGCAAATTTCAAAATATTTAAATATTCTCCATTAATACAAATCCCATGGTTATCCCAATCTAGTTCACTACATGCTTCCTCCAGGACGGCGTTGAATATTTTTGCTGATGGGACGTCTCCTTGTCTCGTTCCTCTATTAATGTTTATAACTCTCTTTTCTTGGTCTAGTTGGATCACAAGTTTAGCTCCGTCGTAAATATATTTAAATAAATCGATATAATCTTCCTGTAGTCCAACTTTAGTTAACGTGTTAATAATTACTTTCTTGAGGATCGAGTCGAATGCCTTTTTAAAGTCAACGAAAACTATGACTAAAGTGAGGCTATATTCGTAAGCTCTTCGGATCAACTGTTTTACGACGAATATGTGGTCTAATGTGGACATATTTTTCCTAAATCCTGCTTGATTTGTCTGAATATTAAAGTCAAGAAGCTTTTCTATTCTACTGGTGATTATTGTCATAAGTACTTTGTATTGTACTGAGAGAAGACTTAGTGGCCTATAGTTATCTAAGTTCAACTTATCACCCTTTTTATGTAGAAGAATAAGTTGTGCTTTAAGCCAAGAATCTGGTACTTTCCTGTATTCTAGGCATGAGTTATACAAGATTTGTAACTCTTTTATGATGGTCTTACCCCCTGCCTTTAATTCTTCCATAGCAATACCGTCTATACCACTTGCCTTTCCCTTTTTTCCCTTCTGTATGGCCCATTGTACTTCTTCAATCAGGATTTCAGGGACCGTGTCGGAAAATAAAGGTGTTGCCCGTACGTTTTCAGTATTATCAGAGTAATCTTGATATAGATCTGAGTAGTATTTGGCAATAACATTTGTAATTTCACTTTTTTCGTGTTTTATTTTTCCATCATCATCTCTTACAGATATAATTTTCTCTTTTCCTAGAGCTTGGGATCTCCAATATTTCTTTAAACTCCCGCCTCTTTCAATAACGCTCTTGATTTCGTTAAGTTTCTTTTCAGCACTCCAATCCTTTAATTTTTTTTTTTTTTCACAACACAGTCCGAAAAAAAAAAAAAAGAACATCTAGCTTAGACAGATTTAATTTAACTCTAAAAGGAATAATTAATAATTAATATTTAATTTAACAATTTTCAGTTCCCGGTATAAAATAGTAAGGTTCACTCGATGGTATTTTTTCCGTTAGCCTTTAATATTGTATTAAGTTGTTCACACATATCCCATTCTGTAAGTATTCGTAAAAAATAACATATTCACACGGCACCTATTCGATTAGATTTTTTTCATTTATACGGTTATTCGACCACGGGAAGTCAGCTTGACAGTAAATACCCGTCAGCACACAGTCGTCATCGTGGATCCACGCTTCCTACTTCCCATATAAGGGTATAGACGGACACTCAAACAACGTTTCCTGACGTACTGGGTAGAAGTGGTTATAAGTCTCCCTAAATCTGGGAAAGGATGAATTTATTTTTATAATTGCCTAAAGGCATTGCAAAAAGACATGCAAAATATGATTCTCTTAAATATCGTGCCAAGGAAGTTTGAATATCATAGGAGGTAGATTGGTTTTCACTTGTATATATGGTAGTATGGTGACTTCTATCGGCGAGATATTTCGCTGATAGAAGTTCTAAATTTATATAAAATGATATCAGAGCCTAAGCAGTTATTTACCGTAACTACAGATTTTTGACAGTGGTTGCTTTAGCATAAGCATTAGGGTACAGATACAGGAAGTGGAAAGCGTGGATCCATGATGACGACTATGTGCTGACGGGCTGCGCTGTCGAGCTGACTTCCCGTGGTTCAAAAACCGTAGGTATTCGTGAAAAAATCGAATAGGCGTCTTGCGAACCTGGCTTAATAGTTTTATATCGCTTAATTTGTTTTATTACATTTAAAAGTAAGAAAGCATGGTTCTAAATACATTAAATATTTCTTTATTTTTTGTATTGGGAGGATATGAGAAGGATTATCTTATGTTTCGGTCATTATCTTTTATTTATAAGCTTGAAAACTGTTTAACTTAGCTACATTTTGTAAAAGAGAGAAGAATTGGGCAGTATAAGGATAAATCCAGATAGAGAATTGTGAAGTAATACTTTAAGACCGAGTGCTCACTTCATCATCTGCCCCAAAACCAAATACACTTAGGCTTTCATTCTTTGATAAATCATTTAATATTATATTATAATAATTCAATCAGATAAGAAAATCTTCTCTAACGGAATAAGCTTTGTACAAAATAAAAAAAATATATATCTATTCCTAAAAAGGATATTCGCAAATAGAGATTTATATTATATTACTTCGACAACTAAAAGGAAATTATGACAACTCCGTATCAGTATGATAAGAAAAAAATCAGTTATACATTACATGGCTTTATATAAAAAAAAAAAAACAGTGAAAGAAAAATAAACTAAGATATTCTTCGTATAGTATAATATAACAACCTCTTTTTTATGACATCAAAAAAAATATCTTGATTGGCAATCAACATACTGAATTTCAAAGGGAAAATGTATTAATTTATTATTAAACAAACAATGGCTAAATGTTAAATTATGTATAATTAAATACAGTAAACATATTTTAACTTTAATATATTCACTACAATATATCATTATGTATCAAATGAAAAGGTCCGTTTTAATTAAATTGCAATTAAATTAAGTTTTCTCTTAATTTGTATTTAGTCTTTAATATGAGCTCAACCATAATATTTTTAACCCTCCCCGCACCCACTCATCAAAAAATTATTAATCCTCTAAACATAAAAAAATGGTAATCACTCAATTTTGGAGGCTTTTAACTCCACTTGGAGGGGTTCGGATCGAAATTAGTTCATAGTACCATCCTCAAAGTGTCCTCTGTAACACAGGCACAGGATACATTTTATTCGGCTTGTTCTTCACGTAAAAAATTAAGCGTGATAACAAGGTGCATTATCAAAAATACATTTTTTTTTGTGGTACTAGAGGCCACAGCAGAGGTTGGATGAAAAAATAATAATAGTAATAAATAAACCTTTCCGCGTCACTTTAAGACCTACAAGATAGGCTAGTTCGTTTTTTTAAAGAGTTACATCAAGTCAGAGAGCCAGCGTGGTAGTGTGGGTTAAATTACTTACCACGTCTCCGCCATCACTGAGTCATGAGCGGAACGAGGTGGGGTTCGATTCCTCGCCGTGACGCTCTGATTTATATGGCTCACTATTGATCACATCATACTCGCTTCGGCGGTACAATGTACAAATGTATGATGTGTGAATTAGCTGGAATTCTCTACCACGGGGCGTAAAAAGGGCCTAAAAGATGGCTTAATTGCAAGGTTCGAACAAGTGGTTCGTCCTACCCGTTCTAAAATATTTCCCGTCAGAAATATCGTCTGTACAAAAAGTCCTGTTGTGAAATCAAATATTGAACATATTTCATATGAATACTATTATATTTTCATAACTTCAAGTGAAAAGTACTAGTGATAAACAGAGTACAGGGTACACTATCAATATCAAAAACACCTCTCTTGGCACAATAGGGCACTCGAAAGATCGGATCGAAAAAATGCGTCACTTCATGCCCTATAAGGTAGGCTGGTTAGTTTTTTTCAAGAGTTACATTAAGTCAGAAATATCGCAACAAAAATTCCTATGGTGAAATCAGATAGTGTATATTTTTCATATGAACACAATAAAGCTCTGTGTCATTAAATCAAATTTGTCTTATCAATAAAAAACCCAAATGTCGTCACAATATTTATGGAATCCGACCCACTGGACCAATATTCTTGAAAACGAACCTCTCTTTCCATATAGAGCGAGAAATCCTCTGCTTTTCACGTAAAGTTAACATATAAATGTTTCTTCAGAAGTCAGAAACAATTATTAATTAGGAAATTTTGCAAGTTATGAAACGACACTCACAGAAATTTATGAAAGATAAATGTAGCTAAAAGCTTCTAACTTTATAATAGGGATATATTAATTAAAATTGTCTCGAAATAATTCTGCTCTAATTATTCTGGAGAAGCAGGGCCCTAAATTCTTGAAAATACCGAAATAGTTCTATAAGTCATTTAAGAGTTACATTTATAATAACAATAACACATACCTTTTCCAGACAAACGGTTTGAAATGGTTGGTATGGGGTATGCGAAATAATCATGTCGTGCTTATATGGTATCACATAACAAATTTATTTCCAACAATTAACTAACTCCTCATCATAAGCCTTAAAGTATTTTAAATTTATAGCAAGTGTAATTAAATTAAGTTGACTAATAATTGTTAATGGTGAAAGTTAAAAACGACAACAAAATCCTAACAATAATTAGACAAGACACATCATGTGAACATCAGGTAGAATTTTTGAAAATTTACTAAGGCCCCCATACACGATCAAACATTTTGCGCAAACCTGATGTCAGGAAAATTTAGGTCATAGACGTCAAACATCATTTTTGCGCAAACATCAAACAGCCCCATACACGATCAAAATGTTTGCGCAAACATTTTGACCGTGTATGGGGCTTTTTTTACACGTATTTAAATTTAGTTGGATACACTTATTTAAACTGGTAATTTTTTTGTAACTTATGCCAATAAAGAACTTGTTTAATTAACATAACTGTTGTTTTAAAATGACGGAAAAAAACTGAATCAATAAACACGTAAAAAATAAAATAGTGTATACTTCGGAGACAGAGCACGATGCGAAGATAAACAAGGTGATACATTTCTATGAAGATGAAGCTGAAGACTTGTTCTATATAAACAGTCGAGAAACGACTGTTTAATCAGTCCTAAATACATATTGACAGAGTAAAGCTATATTATTTGTTAAATATCAGGCATAATGTCCAGGTTTTCAACATGGAAATTATAACTAGTCATAGTGGAGTTGTACTGGCAGGAGGGAGTACCTGGCCTGCCTTCGTACCAGAGGGTGAGAAAAGTTGCCGGAATATTGCACGGGGTGAAATTGAACTGTAAAACATGAAATAAATGTAAAACAAGTAATGGGTGAAATTAGGAAACAAGGAATTAAGGTGAGGGTCACAAAATGGGTAACAGGTTAAAGAAATGGGTGTGCAGGCTTACGGTTGATGAAATAAAAGGAGTTGTAGGTTGTAAAAGCGCCAGGCGCGGGTGGAATGGTGAGTCCTCGACCGTGACTCGAACAGACTGCCTTCTCCTACGTACGGAGGCGTGAGGGCTCCAAAGCTACCTTTTCTTCTCGTCAGGTAGCAGCACCGTCGAGTCCTTATCTTCGTTTTACCGTATTCGTTGTATGGAAGGAAGATAAGGAATAAACCTAATAAAAATTATAACAGTGGCGCGAACAGAGTTGTCTTGGGATTCCTATCTTACACTAGGTATCTAGTATTTACTTCGTCTTCAGCTTGCTGGGATTAAGGGATGTTTTGTAAGCAATCAGCTATCAGAGTGACACCTGAAATAGTGCTAAATCCATTTCAGCTAAACCTTAAATAAACGACTAAACAAGGTTATCCAATTTAGATTTCAATAATAGATTTGACGGATTTATCTCCTATGGAACACATTTTAGTTGTCCATTACAATATCATTGATTATTAAAATAATTTCATAAGACTATAATTTAATCCATTTAAGAAGACGCCGTCAATATAGCTTTTGTAAATTTTTGGATCTAGGCAAGACAATGTGGAGATTTTCAATCTCCATTAGCAAAAATGAACTACAACGAATGAAAAAACCATCAAAGCATTGTTTGTTTCGGACTATTTAAGACTCTAAGGCTCTATCATTCAAGCAAGCTTATAATGAAATAAATAACTATCCAATATATTAAAAAGTTTTATAAACAAAAAAGTTCAGTGAGAATTGAGAATGATATATACTAAACTGTGAGTAAGAGTAGGTTAGGAGATCTATCCGAGAAAAAGGGGGAACTTGAAAGTGCTATAGTTAATGCATGCATAGACAATAGACAAGGAAGGGGATGTTTGTTCTTTCGTGAACTTCTGCGCATGCTTACGACGCTTAGCTAATCAAAATCTTTACCCCCCACTACATCAGCCGCGATAGCTATAACTCCCTTATGAACATCCGTAGTCCGAAGAGTTAACATCATTCTAAAAATATTAACTATGCAGGCATCTTGAAAAATAAACTCGCTAAATAGCAATTACTATTCATCTATTTACTTGTATTTTTTAACTTCTCTTATATGCAGTATATTTCTTTTTATACCTATACTCGTACTTTACTTATTTGTATAAAGCAATTTTCAAATAAATTGATTTATTTAGTTTAAAATCTTACATTTTTTAATTTTAGAAAATAAAAGAAGATTCTATGTTTCTGCGTAGAACTACTCAGTTTAAGGTTATTTAGGTTTATGCCAAATGGTGAAAAGTTCTAAAGGTTTAAATAAATAAAGATTTCTATAACTAACGTGATATTTAACAACATAGTGTGTTTTAGTCATCATTGAAAAGAAGCTTTGTAAGACCAATTTTAATACTTCACCTTATAGTGGCCTTAACATTGCGAAGGTTCAAGGCAGCGGCCGCTTTTTTAGGATTGACAAGCGAAGCGAGAATGGAATGCAATTCATATATTTATGTATTTGTAAAAAAATGTTGGTTTCAACGGTGGCCGGCACTGCCATTACCCACGAGACCTTAATAAATATTTATATGTAATAATAGGAACTACTTATATTTTAATTTATTCCATATTTATTTTATAAAATTATTCTACACTTCTTTTAACATGAAAAACTATTTTGTTATTTAGTTGCTTAGATAAAGTCGGCATCACTTCTGTTTGGTTCGTGATTTCCAAACTTTCTCTACTACAAGAGAACAAAACTTAATTATGAATATTAAGAAACCAATATAAATAATTCATTAAAACAAAACCAAGAAAGAAACTTGGCGTTTAAAGCGCATAAATGTAATTGCTCGACAGGATTTTACATCGTCATTATAATTTATTACACACTTTATTTATACATTTATTTTTTAGAATATAATAGGAGGTAGATCGGTTTCCACTTGTAGTAATAGTAGTACTATATTTCACCGATAGAAGTTCTAAATTATATGTAAAATGATATCAGAGCTCTTAGCGGATTTAATGCTTATTAATATGGGTTAATTTGTTCATAATCCTACCCTTAAGATCCATCTTCAATATCATTTAGTCAAATGAACATTGATTTTCTTTACTTCATAGAAAAACATTAAAATGTCCACATGTGGGTTCAATGTCCAAAAACATCCATGAATCCTGCCAAAGAAAATAAACTATACAGGAATAATATGTACAGGAATTCAAAAAGAATGAACCGATTCCATGATCAAATATTTTGTAAGTAAATGTATGGATCAGAATGAGAGAGTGGCTTTTTGAAAGATTAGGTTTCTAAGTTTTAGATGTTTGCCGCGTGATCGCGCCAGGTTCATCGGTCTCCCAAGGGCGCTCAGCTGTTTGTTGAATGTCAAAATTAAATGGGGACTTCTCAACAGAAAGCGTTCTGTGTACTCGAGTTTGCAAAAACTAAATCATTGCCTATAACAACTGACATGGATAACTTAAAGCATGGAATAACAACAGTTCTATCAGGTGATTAAGAACATTTTGGGGACCTCTTAAAAGAAAATTGGTGGCCACTGGAATCAATTTGATATGATTGTTGTTCTTTTCAAACACGTTGAAGCATAATAATTAATCCTGATATGTTTTAACGTGTTTGGCAAAAATTCTCATATCATCTTGATGTTCTCCGTGATGCAAGGGGTGGCCATATTGAACACTTGAAACATGTGAAAACTTGACACAGTGGCGAATCCAGCGGCTAGGTTTGGAGGGGGCACATTCTAAGATAGATTAGATTGGGGTGGGGG
>KZ651138.1:475905-490696 GCA_001010745.2 Gerris buenoi | reverse complement strand
CCAAAATGTTTTTTCACCCACATACATACAGTACAATCCAAATATTAAATTACATAAGAAGTATAAATTCTAACAAAATATAATAGAGCTTGGGTTTTATTTTTTCATATTATATAACTTTTTTTTTTTAAATTATGTATTATATTGAATTACAGCTTTAATAAAAACAGCTAACAGTACTGTTAATTAAGGGTTTGTTTTTATCTTGAAAAATGTTTAGGTATAGGGTTTCCAATGAAGGAATAACTTGATTATTCCACTGCACTCACAAAACAATTCGAATATAAACACGCTTTAATGAATTGAATACTTTGTTTTCCTGCATAATATATCCGTCTACTGGGTTACTCCCAATATTCTACTTTGCCAGACGGGGGAAAAAGTTTTAACTATTTTTTTTCAACACCGAATTGCTTTTTCCTCTTTTGTTTTACAGGTAGTATAATATATTACGGATGAAGCTTAGTTTTTTTCAAACTCTGTTAAAATAGTTGAGCTTCTTTTTTTTCTATTTAGATGCAGAGCTACAAAATGTGTCTTTTGCCAAAATGTTTTTTCACCCAAACAATTTAGTTTACAACTTCAGTGTTTTAGTGTTAAAATAATACCTTCATAACATTTTAATGTGTTTGTCTACAAAAATTAAATTAAAGAAATTAATTTTCCAAAAAAAATATAAAACTATATTAGCTACGTGTAATTTTAACATTTCTCGTAGTATTGCTTATAAGTCTTGTCAAGGTAGGTTAGAACTTATAAGGGCCAGCGATCCAGGCGTCTCTACACCCTTTTGCAAACAGAACACGCAAGTCTCTTCATAATACTAAGTTAATTCCTTAGAGAATCCGTGATGAGAACTGAAATTTCTGGGTTTCGAATCTGAGAAGCGAAACACGTTTTGTTACACTTTCTCTACCTTATTTTCATTCATTCATACTTTCTCTACCAATGAACTTTAAAACTGGTAGGAATTATTTCGTTCTTTCTTTACGTCGCAATCGTCATAGTCATAACATTAGGTCATTATTTAGGTAGGTACTTTTGCAAATAACTATTATTTAACGAATACTAGTTATAAGTGTCAATTAAAAACCAGGTATCGAATTATGAAATGAACGACTTTGCCTATGTATCATTCCTACAATATGTAGTCGAATTAATCCATAATCATTCGTAAAAGCATGGACTGTTTCCTCCCTAACCAACCTTATGAACCAATGCAAGCTTAAAGCCCTTCGTATAATTCGTTGTATGCTTCAACTATAATCCCTTTAATGCTATTATCGCCAATCCTAACTCTCCTGTCGAGAACACCTTTTACCATATATCAGGTAATCCTTTAGACTTTAGGGAATCACTTTGAATTAAATAATATAAATGTACTCGTATATTTGTAATCGCGTAGTTGCAATACTATCAGTTCTATAATTCAGATGGCTTCAATAATAAATGATTCAATAAATATTATATATATACTTTGGCTTATGCTAGGTATCAGGACAGGCTTACACACATATAGACAGAAAATAAAAAAGTCCGGTTTTGGTTATTGCAATGTATGAAATGAAAATGTGTCATATCTTGATGAATGCATAAAGTTTAATTTTATATTCAGGGTGTAACAATTTCAGATGAACAAATTAAAAGGGGTTTTTCTACAGGTAATTCGGAACAAAATAAAAGTTATAGTCCAATTCTCAAGGGTTTAGGACTTAGGAGCTATAAATAAAAAAGACTGTTATAGGGCAGCTGGTATAGGGCTTAACTGTGATAATTACCCATTTTTTTTCATGAAATCAAATTATTTTGGTAAACGTCGATAGATTTTAAGACCGTCTTTTTTTGCTTCTTCTTATTTGCTTATTCTATGTAGCTCCTACACCGTTGAGAATATGTACTTTTTTGTTCCAAATGACTTGTAGAAACGCCCTTTACAGTTTAGCCGTCTGAAATTGATACACCCGGTATCTTAGATATCTATAGATAGAAGATATATAAATGTAATGTAATGATTAAAATTGCACATAATGTACGTGTATAGGATTGATTTAGGAATGTTTGACAAATATATTGTATATAATAAGTGCAATGTGTACATGTACAGCCACAATTTAACACTTTTACCTAGATCATAATCTCTTTAGGACGAAGAGATCAGCCACTTATTTCATGAAGCAATTATAAGAGCGAAATATTTATCACCTAAATAATAGAATTCGAACTGTAAAAACCGGTTTTTGAATCTTGATATCAGGCGACGAGCTCGCTAACCTCGTCGTAAGCCGATCACCTAACACTTGAGGCTACCATACACGGTCAAAATGTTTGCGCAAACATTTTGACCGTGAATGAGGCTGTTTGATCATTGCCCAAACATGATGTTTGACGTGTCGGGGACCTTTATACTTTGTTGAGATCAAAGAAAGGCTATTGCGCAAAGCCCGGCTTTAACCACTGGTCTCATCTTCAGTGCCGGTAAGACGTGGCTTTGTTAATGGGCAAAGATGTCTATAAGTAGAATAGAAAGATGTCACTGCTAGCAATACAGGGACTTTGAAGGCATTTCTAACATCTATGAGCAGAGCTTGGGTATATACCACATAAAGAAGCTTTTAAAGGAGAGTAAGTGCTTTACTTACGGAGGGGTTGATGAGGGCTTGTATAGCCAGGTGAAGATGTTTGATGTTCAAGGTGGGTGCCGGTTGTTCTGGTGCTTGTGATTCGAGCTTCGCATTGCTTCTGCCACTGCTGAACGGGCACCCCAACATCACCTGAAATCATCAAAACAATTCATCTCTTAAATGAAGGCAACCCAGTGCTAACAATTTCCACATTGCGGACAATCACAGTCTAGGATTTAAAAGCTAAAAAACTTAACTAATAGTTTACAAACATACAATAGTATAAAAAACTTAATACATTTTTCTAATATTAGAATCAGCAATCTATTACTTCCAAAGTTATTACCACAACATTGAATAAATTAGCGATAAAAGAAGGTAAAATAAGGAGATTGAGTGGGTCATGTCATTTTATGAACGACATCGAAATTTATGTTTGAAATATCAAATTAGGTAAATGGTGTCCTTTGTGACAGACAAATTCGGTGAGCTTCGAAGAAAACTAGTCCAAAATGTTCTGCGACATTTCCCAAGGAATCGCGATGATGGTTTCTCGAATGGCTCATTCTGCCATTCCGTGAAATGGACGGAAACAGTATGCGGAGGAGGTCCTTCCTTTTGAAACCATATGACTCGAAGAGGTTGACGAAGTCTTCGCAGTACACACCGAAGGAAATTTCTCAACATTAACACAAAATGTTCTGATGTCATCGTGATGGTTCTGCCGTTATCTTCGAAAAGGAACGACTTATTGACTTTAAATCTCACGATTGAACTCCGTACAGTGACATTTTGAATTATATTTTGACCTTTTTGGTAAGATCTTTCTTGTTATTCTTGAGCTTCATTGTTATTATTTTGCTAATTATTTTAATTTTACACACGTAAATTTAAATAATTAGATTGCTTGTCGATATTGTTAATAATATAGCATACACCTACTCAATTTGTTGATTTTTTTTTTCATTACTTTCATTTATAGCTGGTTTATTAAAAATGCTGGAAATTTCGGGGTTTTCTGATTCACCCTGTATTTATATGTATATAAATACTTAAAACCGAAAACGAGCAAAAAAATATAGCGATTATTCATTTTTCCTTTTTCCCCTTTAATTTTTATATTTTTTAAAAAATTATATCGATTTATATTTTTTTTTAATATGAAGATGCTTTCTTACTCTCTTGAATAGTAAAGAAATATTGAATTTATTTTACAAGAGGTTTTCAAAATAAAACTACACCTCTCCTTTTTTTAAAAAATAAAAATAAATATTAATAATAAGAAAGTTTGAAGAACAGCATTGTATTATTATTTTGTACACTTAAGCTGAGGTTGAAGAAGTTTTTCGAATGCAATTTAATATTTCTCTTAGTCAAGTTTAGATTATTTTTTGGACAGTGTTGTCGTCCGTGTTGATTTCTTCTCTTTTATTGTAAAGTTTTATTCCCCTTCGACAGTGAAATCGGGTGGCGAATGGGTTTGGCAAGTAGACAAAATCGGAACAGTTCCGTATGAAAGTCTCTGAAAAAAGGGGATGTTCGATATTTTATTTTTTCCACCCTTGTCTGTAATTTGGATAGACGAGAGAAGAAAAAACTTTATTTTAATTTCGGCAGATGTACTTTTCGTTTACAGATCTGAAAAATTAAAATTTTGCCATTGTTTCTTCTCTTCTTCTTCTCTTGTTACTAGACCATGTCCGTTTTTGGACATTAAATTCGTGAGAAAGGTCATACAAACTTAAATGCCATTTTTATTAAATCTTTTGTAAGCGACAAATGTTTTACTAATTGTTATGTTATCTTTACGATATTTAAATACACAGGGTGTTCGCACCCAGATCTCAATGCTTTTGCTTAAGGAGGTATTACTACACCAAAAAGGTAGCCAAAAAATTTGTATTGGCCATGTCTTTTTTTTTAATTGAGAATTAAAAATAGTCTACTTCATCTTTAAAACCTTTTTTTTTACTCAAAAAATATTATATAGCTGGAGCATTGTGGTATTCACCCTTTTAAAAATTTTCTGTAGAAAAAAATATTGTTTATATTTTACAGATTCTTTTCAGCCTGCTGTAAAACAGTTCGGACATGAATTATTATATTTTAAACATTTTGAGTTATCATAACTCAAAAATAGAAAAAGCGAATAATGTAGAGAGTAGTCAATAAAGTTGGTGAATTTAATAAGCTTTAAAATATTTTTAATAGAAAATATACCTATATTTTAAGTTGGCGAAGAAATAAGTGAAATGAAAAAAAATTGACTCCATAGCTGGGATGGGGCAGGTATTAAAAAAATTCTACGATATTGTAGGGGTACTCATTTCATCCACGACTGTGACATGAGTACCTCCTTAACAATTACCTTGGGTTTTCTTATTATACCAGCTGTATCCTAGCTGGGATTCCCAGCTGCAGCTTAGATGTACTTTGTTCATTTCACTCATTTTTCGCCAACTTGAAATAGGAATGTTTTAAATTAAAACACACCGTTTTAAAGTTTACTACATTATCCGCGTTTTTGAGTTATACCAGTTTTCCATTGAGTTATCCACAGCAACAAAATTTTAAAATATACATAAATATTTTTTTCATTTTCAAAAAGTCTTTACAGCGGGCTGAATAGAATCTGTGAAAGATGAACAATATTTTTTGATATAGGCAAAAATATGATCTTTAAAATGGCGCATTCTGCTATACCGACACCGACCACAATATAGGTTTGTTCGAACCAAGTAGAGAACCGTCCGCGTGATCGTCACAGTCTAAATAAGAACTGTTCCAACCAGACTTGGGACTGTATTTCGGAGGTCCTCTGAACAGTTCCAACATACGAGTACGCTGGAATCGTTTATCGTTCGGTCCAAACGATCCTCAGCCAAAACCAAGTACAGGTTTGTAGTAAGGCATGCGCAGAAATTTCAAATGTCAAACAAGCAAATAGGAAGATTCCCTGTCTGTTAGGTTTCCTTAAATATTTTTAATGAGGTAGGATTTTTAAACCGTTCTAAACACATGATGATTTTGCTGCAGTACAATCCTGCCCTAAAAGATTCCTGAACGATCATGGGACGATGTAAAGAACGGTACAAATAGGGGTACTTCTTTAGATTGTTACTCCCCTATGTTTTTTTGAGGATATATATGACTTTGACTAAATAACTATTAAGACAAAGGGATGTAAAGTCCAATGTACTTTGGGACAAAGGTCCCAAATTACATTGGATATTGATCTTGATATTCCTTTGAATATCACACTTCAGTTTTTATAAGGGGAGTAGCCATCTAAAGAAGTCCCAAAATTCCCATTTTGGGACTTTTTCTTCCATCCCTGGTTGGAAGAAAACTAATATAATATATTATCGAATTATATTATATTCGATCTAGAAATAAAAAAACAAATCTTATTGATCTTTGTATATTGCAAAAATCACGTCTCCTCCTCATTCTAGATTTAATAAACTATAATTTTATAATCTTGATTTTAAAATTTAATACTACCGTTGAAATAATATTTCACTTCTAACTAAAATTAAAAATGATTACGTAGAGGGGCAAGGGTAGGTCTTATCCGACCTACGAGAGAGAGTTATTTCCGGCGTTTAGAGTAACATAAGTGCTAGCACTAGATCAAAATGACACGAAGGGTAAAGGGAGAGAACTGACTCGTAGAGTACTTAAACTTAAGGCTCAGTGACCTACAGACTACTGTAATTCACAGGGCTACAAGATGATAAATTAAATGTTCTAGCTCAAGTCTACTTTCTATTTACACAAAAAATTTGGGATACTAAAAAGTTAAATAAAATATTATTGAGTTAAGTCTTCTGAACATAAACGTAAACGAAATGAAAGGATATGAACAATTTATAATATTAAAGTCATCTGAGCAGAAACGTAAAGGAAATGAAAGGATATTAACCATTTATCGAGTAAAAGGTTGAAATTTTTCAGTATTGGGCTAAGTTAGAAGCACTCAATATCGGACCAAATAGCCGGCCCATACAGTTTATAAATTGAACTCCAAATAACTCGATAACGGTGGATTAACTCAATTTGTTTTAATAATTAAACGTAGCAATTAATGTCACCGAATAGGATTCCGAGGTTTGAACGTCAATTTACAATATACATGGAAGGGTATTACACGTCACTCTCCTCGATATAGTATCGATTTCTACCCGAGTTCCACGTGAAAGGTAAATAGATTGGTTCTGCGTCCTCTCGATCTTCCGCATTGTTAAGTGCTTTGTGTATAAACAAACCATCGGCTAAGTGGGCGTCAAATACAATGACAAGGGTTTCAACCGAAACATCACATCATACTGGATAACAACCACTTTTCAAGTATTCGATCAAATAAAGTTACAAATATTGATTCTTATTACATGAACGTTGACCGCTTATTGTAATCTCTAATCATTTATACCTATATCATACACCTAAGCAGTAGTAGTAGCAGTAGTAAGGGGGCGGGGAGGCCAAGCCTAGCAACTAGACCACATTTGGGTCCTTTTTTATACACCTAAACAACTAAATCTGTGACACGACAGCCCATGAGGAATCTAGGCCTATACAAAAGGGCTTATACACCTATATATGTAATGGATGACACAGGGTTAATATGTTGCTTTATCTGGGGCTGGATAAACCTTACAATTTTACAGTTTATAAAGCTGTATAAACCTTACAATTGCCAAACTCAACCAGTTTGGAAGCCAGTTCACAAAAACAGCTACCCACTTATATGGTAATGCTGGGTGTAACACAAAGGGCACGTATTTTCTTCTTTGAAACTTTTTAAAGTACTGGGATTGATACTACTCTCTGATTTAGGCTATTTATTAATGTTTTAGTGATGGGTGGGGTGACACAGGAATAGTAATCTTTTTACCCTAGTTTTTTCCTACCGTAATAAACTAGTAAGCAAAGCAGCAGATTCCTGAATTTACTTTCCTGCAATCCACTGTTCCAGCTAACGAACATAAATAATATATTTCTACTAGCCAGGTAGCACTGTAAGAAAATTTAAAAATAGTTGGCAACACTAGCTATAGCTATAAACAGAGCAGCTGGTGCAGTTGTCATTATTGTCGAACAGCAGCAAATGTTGACTTTACTTATATATTTTATTTACAGATTAAATAAACAAACTGTAGGAAATTTAATGTGCAACTTTTGCTTAAAGTGTCTTTACACTAGATAAACCATTCAACCCTCGCTTGCTACTCGTGAGTAAACATTTCTTTCGAAAGTGCTACTTTATGCACCTGTTGCACTACAGACTACTATAAACAGGGTGATTCATTTATAACGAAAAGTAAATTAAAATTTAGATAGAGCGCCTTAAATAGAACAAAAAAGTTCCCATGGGCCACATCTTGATTTTTACTCGTTCAAACGTTGGCTGCCTTGGCCACTTTCAAATTTTTCAAAAACGATTTAAAAAATCTAATTTAAAAAAATCACGATTTTTTAAAGAAAAAAGTAGATACACAATTGTTTTGCTACTTAAGCCAACCAAGCACTATTTCATAAAGGGCATAAAATTCCCTTTAAAAGTACTTATACACTTGCTCCTTTAGCTCTATTTAACCAGGAGTGTGCTTAGTGTAAACATTTCTCTCGAGTGCAGCAAAGGGCCACTTAGCGCACTAGTTTAGTTTGCACAAATAACCATCTCATAGTGCTATTGATCATAGAATGTTTTTACAGTGAAATTGCATCATACAATATTTCCATAGTAAAATTACATCATAAAATTGTTTCATTGTGCAATTATAACATGTACTTTTTTAAATTCTATGATTTACATCAGTTATAATAATACAGTATTGCATTGAATATTAGATCCCGATTTTTGCGATGCAAAAACTTAAAAAAAGTGTGGCTTACATTCGAAGCATTACGGTAATAATATTTGGTGCAACAGCCCGTGATACGTTTGGGTCTGCCAAAGGACCTATACAATATACAACTGCACATGTTGACATCATACAAATCATACAACAGGGGTTGGCATACTGTTCCATCTCCATCAGTTGTATAATCCTTAGTATTAGCTTCCGTAAGCAGATGAAAAACTTCATGGTAACATGGGTAGTTACTTAAGAAACTACCCATGAATATAGAGTTGCTACGGTGAACACCGAGCAGGAGTCCCTTTAGAAATTGAACTCACAACCTCCTGCGTGACAGGTGAATAAGGTAGTGAGAATGCGTAAAATGAGCTAACCCAGTTTCACCAGATAACAGCAGGTATTTATAAAGAGTCAACTCTAGAACTAATAAAAGTTTCCTTTGACAAGTCTTGAATATACTTGTATTTTGAAAATGTAACCCGGGTTTTATAGTGCCAGAACAAGAGATTTTTTGTTCAAAATAGAGAATAGAGACGGAGGAGAACCCGAGTGAAAGAACAAGATTCACAGTCGGGCAAGTTTCACGACTTTGGGACACAAGCTTAAAAGTTTTAGGGTAAGAAAAAAGGGGACTTTAGACACTATAAAATGTAAATAAGATCGGGGAATCTTTGAATAAATGATAGCTACCTAGGGAATGGAGCCCTCTACATACAGACCCTAGCATGTACTATCACACTACTTTTTAAGCTAAGTGCTATAACGTACAAACAGAGACAGGCACATAATGCCCTAACCGTTTCTTCTACTTAATTGTCCAAACTAAAGTCTCGCAGATTAACTTATTGTTATAAACCTTCTTACTTAAAAATAAGTTTAGATGCGACACTGTCCAACTCGAATATTATAATGTTAAAATGTCGACTGTTTCTTTTAATGGCTACGAGGTCTTATAAGCTATAACATGGCTTGCCAAGTAAGGTGAAAGATTGATTCAGTAGGTAATGATGAACCAGTTTCTACCTAATTTTTGATAAAATGTTTAAATTATTAGAAAAAAACCCATTATTATTATTTTTAAAATTATATGTTTCTTACCGAGATTTTTTGGTTAAACAAAATGTTTTGGATAATTTAACAACCATATTTAATTGAATAAAATAAGATTACGATTGAAGTACAGATTAAAAATCTGTAGAAATAAACTCTTGTTGCCGAAATTTAAATATAGTTTAGGACAAAACTTTAAATATTTTATAACTCCGTAATGAAGCTTTTTTGAGCACACTACGTCAAGAGATTTTTCACTTTGAAGTTTTGAGGGCCCCTTTACACACTGAAGAAGTTTGTCAATATCCAACCGAGGGGGTTCCTGTGTATGTGTTTTATTTACAGACCTCCCCCCCCCCCAAAAAAAAAAAATTCTGTCAATACTTCGGGAGCGCAATGTAGGAGAAAAAAAACTCTATATAAATAAATATCTGACATTCCATATAACCAAAATCCTATGAATATAAATAATACTTCTGGAAACGGGATCAAAAGGTATTGAAATATCAAAAAAGAGGAAAAATCAACAAGCGAAATGCAAAGAGAATGAAATATACCGGGATGTATTTTCACTGGTTACAGCGGTCGATCCTAACGACTGTAGGCACAATACTATTCATATAGGCGGGCATTTCTCACAGATTTGAATTACTTTACAGTACTTTTTTCCTCATAAAAATTATTTGAATTTGAAGAAAGAATACTTTTTGAACTCATAATACACTATAATTTCTTTAAAAATCGAAGTAATTTGTTTACCTTTTGAACATTTTACCAAAGAACAACCATTTTAATGTAAAAAATTTCATTGTACGTATAATAGATTGTTGGTTGTTACAGTTTTTTTGACATCGGTTTGAGAGAAAGAGCTTTAAACTTAAAACTTCTCTGTCACTGACTAGTTGAGTTTAAAGTTTGAAATTAACAACAGTTAGTTATTTTTTTGCGATCAAAGTTCAATATAAGAGTTTATCATAAGCTCAAAAATCCACATGCATTAAATTATATTATTAATTAGTTAGAAATTAGTCTTAATTACTCAATTGTCAGATTGTAAACTTGTAAACAAAATACTAATAAGTTAAAAGCTAATCAGCTTGATAAACTTAGTTCGATTACCTAGTTTCTTTAAAACTGAGACAACATGGTGTCTGGGGAAAGTTGATATTGAGACATCTGCAGCCACATTCCAAAGATTCTTGGCAGTATCTGACAGTTTCTAATAACCTTATCCCGCATTTTTTTTATTTCTGATTGAAGACAGTGGAGCTTTAATAATATGAGAGCTATGTCACTAAAGGCATCGGCTCCCAAATAGCTTTAACGAAAAACTCTTTTTCCTGCCTGTTCCCTTCTTTCTTTTACGAGATCCACTACAGATAACAATACATACGAGATAACTCGCATGGTTGTAATCCACAATTCTGAAAAAAGGATACCCGCCGAGATTACTACCTGCCTTTCACACCGAATTTTTTTCCCCCCGGCTTTGACATAGCCGGAGCATAGGTTCGACTCTCCGGACGCTATTTAATTTGGAAAGAGAGAAAGATATGTGGAGGGGGTGGGTGACACCAGCATAGGCTTACCGGATCCCACTGATTATATTGGCCCAGCAAATATTTTCCAGCCGACTAATAGGAATGCCAATCACGTCTACCTTTTCACTTGGTGCCGTTCCATCTTGCACCCAGTCTAACACCCTGGACTATCTATCTGGGTCTGCAGTCTCTTTCCTATCCTCCCTCATTTCCACATCATTCAATTTTTCTTTCTTTTTTTTACGGATCACTATTTTTTTCACCCCGTCCCTCTTCCTTACCTTATCAAATACCTTTTTACTTTCTACTGTTGAGTTAAAGTGGAAATAATTCTCCGATTTATCTTTCTCCTCTCTGACTTTTATTCCGGGAGAGCGACGGGTTGTAAATTGAGAAATTTGAAATTCAATCCCCCTTTCCCTGAACCCGTTCCCTCTCTTTTGATTTAGCGTCATCCGATAGATAAATGTGTCTGATTTGCCTTGTTTTTCCTACACTTCTTTATTGGCATCGATACATTATTTTTGTTCTCGTCCATTCGACGTTTCAAAATCAAATTTTTGTGTGTGAAAAATATAGGAAATCTTTTTCCCCTCTTCTACATTAAATTTACTCGTTTATTCGTTCTCTCGGATCTGGTTTCATGTTTAAAAATGTATACGGCGATTGTTTGAAGTGAAAAAAAATTTCATTCGAACCAGCTATTTCTCACTGACTTGTGTATATCCTCATGGGTACATCTTTACCATTATATCCTCAATAAATCTACAATTACAAGGAAAACTGCATTACACAGGTTTATTTACGTTCACTGCAATGTTTTCCAGTTATTTTAACGATGATACATTGTGAAAATTAATAGACCAGGTCAAAAACAGAGACAAGAAAGATAGAGCAATAAATGGCACTGTACAGCTTCAACATAAAGGGTATCACTTAGAACCCCAAGGAGGGATAAGCTTGGGTGACATGATTAAAGCATCTTCCCCACTAAAATTATGAAGTAACAATCAAGCACCGAATCCGTAAAATTAATGCAAATAGAATTAATGCAATTTAAAAAAAGGGAATAACTATTTATTTGTATCAATGTAAACTTATTTACAAACCAAATGTAGATCACGTTCAGTACTAAACATCTATTAAAATAGACAAGATTTACAAGAAAATTGAACGATTAAAATAAAATCCTAGAAACATAGGAGTGTTTGAACTGTTTCTTGTATCACAATTTAATTGTCAGGTGCTAAGATATACGAGTATAGGTAGAATCCCTTACACTGACACTTCCAACCTGCCAACTAGCTCAAGATAAATGGTTTCCAACCTTGTTAAACCAGTGCAAAGACGATCGATACGATAAACGTCGAATCGCTACACCTTCAATCTTACAAGATAGAAAGGGGAAAAATCCGCTATTATGCTAAGTAAATCGTCTTTTATACTTTTTGACGTGAATTTATCATGTCATATTAGAGTAATAACCAGGATTTAAAAAAAGTAAAACTTAATTTTAACTAATTTGTCACCTTTAAAGCTCAAAAATGGAAAAGATGACGAAAATTGACGGCGTTTCAAAATAATATTGTCATTGAATACATTATTACCTTTACAAAGAGGGTTACGATGTCTTAAGGTACGTAACGTATTTTCGTCTATGGATACATTTAAGTTTGTTTATTATTTTTGTTTAAAAATAACAGAATAAATTCTGTTTTGATGTGGTAAAGATGCATTAGTTAAATAAAATTAAAATAAGTAGAAGAAGTAGTACACTCATCTCTATTAATTAAGAGAGATCGAGATATATGTACGAGTATGTACATGCAGAGCACGGTTTTGAAGACGGAATAAATCATAAAGAAGACATAAATGAGTTCGTGGTTCCGAAGACGAAATAAAAAAGACATGAGTGAGGTAAAAGAGGGAATCTTCCTCTGTGCTTGGGTGAACCAGTGGTCTTGCATTGGATATGAGTTCATTCAACAGCATGGCCACTCGGGGATCTATGGAGTTAGTGAAAGAGAGGTTGAAAGAAGTTTAAAATTAAATAGAAATTTTGTTAAAAGATTCGAAAAAGGAAGTCGCGGATTATTCGGAGTGTTTAGATTTATTTGAAAAACTAGAATTTATGAAAAAATAGAAAGCAAATTTCAAAAAAATATTGATATTCGCACATATAATTCGGAGGTTAGGGATTTTGCGTAATTATTTTAAAGATGGGCGATACCACATCTCACGTCCATTGCGAGAGTCAATTGGCTAGCAATTACAAGTTTGATCTAGATAAAAACTAAATTTCTCTGAAAGAGAGGTGCTAGATGAAGTCTTGAGAGAAAAATATCATTGTACAATAACACAGCAGTTAGAAGTTAGAGTTATTGAGGTAGTAGAACCAGGACAAAGGGGAGAGGCAAATCATTACTTGCCCCACCATCCTGTTATTATTCCTCTCAAAAACAACAACAAAATTTGGGATAGTATATGATGGTGAGGTGAGTTCAGGGAAAGATAAAACTAGTTTAAATGAGTGTCTATTAAGAGGTAAAGTGCTTCTTGAGGTCTGAGGTATATGTACGCATAGAATGCGTTTATGCCCAGTAGGAAGACATTGCTCAAAACACACTGACAATTACAGAGGAGAAGGGATTGCTGCAGTTAGGTCTTAACAAAGACAATGAAGATGTCATTAGATTTATTTGGCTAAAATACCCCGAGTCCACATAATCTTATAATGTATAGATTTCATAGGGAACTTTAAAAATAATTTAAGCCCTTTGCTTCTTTTGTGCTGTCGTTATTTACCACATAAATAAGTCTCAAAGTAAACTCGAAATACGCAGAACATATGATTAAGAATATGTATATAGATAATTTAATATACAGACTGAATACGGCTTGTACTGTTCAATTAAGTCGCAAAGTAAACACGTAGGACATATTGCTAAAAATATTTGCATGGGTAATTTATTGGACTTGGATAGATTTACGGATTAAATATTGTAGAAGAAGCAATATATTTTTCTCATGAAACAAAGGAAATTTCAAACGCAACGTCGATGACTATGAATGCAAAAAAATGGAAACATTAACTGTCATGAAGTCTTAACAAAAATTTCCGACTCAGATTTAGTACAGGAGGAAATCATTAGTATTTTAGGTAATCCTATAAATACAGAAGCAGATACATTTGACACTGAATATACATACTCGTAAAAATCGAAATATATATTTTCAGACTCACAGGGAAGTTAGTTCTATATAATCGATCCTTTAGGATTGGTTTACCTAGTTATAATTTTAGCCAATATTTAATTAATGTACCGGTGTGGAAATCCCACACATGACTTCCATGAAATGTTGTGGCGTCAATACGTGAGCAATAGAGAACTCAGTATTTTCACCAATCCTTATGGAAGTAAAAACACTAAAATGCCAGTATCTCCCAAACCGCTTGTCCGATTGTGCCCAAATATTAGGTACAATCTACTACACATATATAATAACTCAAAGGAAATTGAAATCAAATAAAAGCCTACTGAAGTTATCGTCGACAGACCGCTCCGAAACGTCGTGAACTACAACGTTCGGGTTTGCACCATCAGTTATTGCGACAAAAGTTCTAAAAAAATCCGCAAACCGCATCTCAATTCAATGTATTGAAGCGTTGTTATAAAGGTTTAAAGTTAAATACATGTACATGTATATATATATA
>KZ651138.1:443111-459263 GCA_001010745.2 Gerris buenoi | reverse complement strand
GGGGGATATAAGTAGGAGGGATAGAATCTAGATATTCTCGCATAGTATAATAATTTGTATGCTTTCCTGGTAGTTTGTAAACTTATCAAATTTAAAAACACTCCGTATAGCGAAGCACGGGTATCCAGCTGGTAAGATTATATAATTTCTTTTAGTATATAAAAAATATACTAATTTATTCCATTTTACCTGTTTGAAATCGATGGTATCGATATACCACTAATATTGATAACATCGATATATAGACAATATACATAGTATCGTGTATCCATAATATTGACAGTATCGCTATATCACTAAATATCGATACTACCAATATGGGATAAGTGGACTTTTTAAAATAATTTTCTAATCATTCAGCTTAGTCAACTGCTAAATTCTGCTAATGATAGCTCGTTAAATCAATTCAACTTGGTCTGTTCACAATTTTTTGTAGAAGGTTTATTTTGTTGTGCCCCAATCAACACTGCTATTGAAGGATTAGACACGTGTACTGATGTAATTAGTGTAGAGTATCTTGATAGAGCTTCACTTCCAGGGAGTGCGCCTATCTCATCAAATACATTGACCACGCTGTGATCGCTGATTATTAATTTTGCTTATTTGAATATGTGCAATGGAATATTGAATAAACCATGATATGGGATTTCTTCCCCTATGTAAATAACAAATAAAGATTTGAAATAGTTCAAGTGAAATCAAATTAATAACATTTACTTGTGGGTTTAATGTTTTGTGTGAAGGGTGCTTCTGTGTGGGGGTGTTTTGTGTGAAGGGGGGGTTTTGTGTTCAATATCCATATGGTGATATGTCCATTACTGATATTTGCTTAAACCATAATGGACTTGCTGATTTCATTTTCAATTCATGGATAAGTCTGATCAATTTGTAACAACTGTGTAAACCAAGTCGGGTCTAAACGGAGAATATGAGTTTTCTCTAAACCCTATGTAATTCTGTCTATTTGAATTATTTCCCACCCTATATCACTTTACATCAGCGCTGATACCACATGCTGGTTCAGGAAGGCTTACACGCCTCTTAACCATAGTTAAAAGGATAGGCCGAAGCTTGGCACGAAAATTTACTGCTAGGAATGGTTTTAGCAAGCTTATTGGGGAAGGGAGACTTCTAGGTCTCGCCGTCGCTAATCTGAAATCATTAGGAAGATCTTCTCTCAAGTTAAGCGTCCAACGATTAACACTTATCCAAGCTGCAGCCTTTTTTGAAACCTTCAAAGATCACACTTTTTCGAACTTGGGTATAATAGTATAGTATCATTTGAAGAGCCTTGAGAATATTTTGATTTATGGCGTGATATAAGTTCTTATATTATAAATAAATTAATTTATTTTTTTAAATACTAAGAGAATGCTGTTTTGCTCCAAGGTCATAAATTGCATTTCGAAGCCATCATCTTTAATCTCCTATGACATGCCCTGATCCAAACACAAGAAATACACCCGTTTTATGATTGTTTAAGTTTATCGCACGCGATATTCTTACGATAACATTATTATCACCTTTTACTAAGCGATAACGAGATGATCATACGGCAGGCATGACCACAGATATACTGCAATATTACCGCAAAAAATCGCGCGTTTACAGCAAAAAACACGCATGTTTACCGCAAGAAAAAACCACGTTGTTTATTATTAATGTTTACGCAAGAAGATTGAACGTGAACGTTGAACGTTGAACGTGAAGATTGAACGTATACCGCATCAAAAAAGCGTCCTTTAAAAAAAAAAAAAAAAAAAAAAAAAAAAAAAAAAAAAAAAAAAAAAAAAAAAAAAAAAAACACGATTACCGTATTTTACGTAACAAGGATTTAACGTTTGCACCTGGGCAGATCTGCCATTGATTCGCAAGTTACGAAATCTATAGGCTACCATCTAGGACCTAACCCGCGAAATCCCTGAAAATTTCATATAAATGTCAGATAAAAATTGCGGAAGTTATGCATACGGCAAGGATTTGTGGACACGAAACTAAATTAGTTCAGACAGGTCAAAAAACATAAAATGCGAGTGGAAAAATTTGATTTTCGAGGGGGAAAATATTTACCTTCTAAAAGAGAACACAATTCATCCGCTACCATAATAGCAAAAATATTTTTGTGTCTAATTTTAACTAGTCAAAATAACTGATTTTATTTTAAAAAAAATATTATACAAAAAATGGAGGTCTCAGCAAAGAGTTCACTTCACAACTTTTAGAACGGGCTGGGATAAGTGGATACCAGTAGAAAAACTAGACTGGAATTGCTGTAGCCCGGTAGGCACTTGAGATTTTTATTATAGAATTCATCGTTATTCCATCAATCTGGTCGCTTTCTATGCAAACTTATAACCTCGTCAAATTAGTTCCACATCTCAAATACAATGGAATGTTTTACTTCCAACGATCGACTCTACTTCTCTATTATATTTATCAGCCCCAATTAAAGTTCGTAAAACTTGCTGTTTCCTACCGTACATATAGTTTCCGAAACAATCTTACATGCCCTCTCAAATTATAACTCAGATATACTCGTTAAAGTGTAATAGTTGAGCATTAATACCAAAAGAAGTGCAGTAATAACTTGTGAGTCAAACTTTTGTTACTTTCATTTATTCCAATATTAACTTTCCCCTATCATATTTCAGGGGCAGTAAGCAATTTTGTAGAACAAGGTTAGAAAATTTAAATAAAATGATATTGTGGCAATCATACGATTAGACCCAGGTTTTGTTTATACGGCATTATTTTTATCTAAATGATGGGTAGATAAGCCTCCTGAAGTTTGTCACATTTATTGATGTACATGTATTTATAAATTATAGAAATATAATAAATGAAGAGAGGCTGACAATATTATTATTTATTTTATTTATTATAGCGTTATTTCTAGGTCTAGTTCTATTGTCGTAAATTGTCGACTCCTATACTTGTGGAAACAATTGAAAGCTTAATTTGAAACTAGGTATCGTTATCGACGGAGTAAATTATTCTTCAGTGTAGCTTAGTTGGTTAGAGCGTCTATACTGGAATTACAGGAGTCCCGTGGTTCGAATCCAGGCGCTGGAGTCTATTTTTCTCTGTCTGTCTCCCGCTGTTAATAATAATTATAATTTGATTTAAATTAAATATTTAAACTTTTCGTGGTATGAATTCTACCAAAAAATTAAAAATGGGAATCTATTATGCAATTCCAATGAGAATGCTCTCTATTATGCAATTCCAATGAGAATGCTCTCTATTATGCAATTCCAATGAGAATGCTCTCTATTATGCATTCGAATGAGAATGCTCTCTATTATACAATTCCAATGAGAATGCTCTCTATTATGGGTAACAAAGTTCGGGATCCAAACCATTTGACGANTTTTCTTTATTGTTAACAAAGAAACTATTGTTTTAATCTAAAAAAAATATATAGAAAAGTTAAATAAAATAAAAGCCCATATTAAAAGAAATCGTATCAGTTAAAATTTGTGTTTAATTAATTTTCTTTAAGGGACAAAAAAAGAAATCAATCTTTAATTTCTCTCAATTAAACCTTTATTGCATAAAAAGCTGGGGGTGGGGGAAATAAATTAAAAAAGCTTAATTTACTCATTTTCATTACGTTTAATTAGCCCTTTTGCCTGACCGCAATCACTTCGGACCTGCGATTAATTCTTGCCTTTATTTTAAACTCAAGAGAGGAAAAGTAGTCTTTAGGACTACAATCTTATAAAAAGGGATCGGTAACAACCTTTCCCTTTCCCATCTCAATTTCCGTTATTTTCTTATAATTTGAAAATCTTAAAGCGTTGAAGACAGCGAGGTAGAAAAAAAGAGATATATATATATATAAAATTATCTTAGAAGGATTTTTCTCTACTAATGCTCCTTTTTGGGGCGAGAGGAGTGGGAAGGGGGGAGGAGTAGTTTTACGGGGAAAAGAAATCTGGATATTTATGTAAGCCGTTTTAATATCGAATCTCATTCTCTCCTGATAGCACTATTTGTAAGACAAGGTAAAGACGGAGAAAAGAAGTATTATTTTTAATATTAAAAAATTAAAAGGAATAAATAAAGAACAAAAGTATAAGATATAATCTTGAAGAATTATTTCGGTTGGTATACTTCGTATTAGCTCTATAAGGGGAAAACCAATAAATTTACTATTTTTTTTTTTTTTTTTTTTTCGTACTAAAATATAAAATGAAAGTAAGTACAACATTTTTCTTTTCTTGGTTATTTCTTATAATGAGTATGATAATATAAAATCTTACTTTAGTTCTCAGTATAAAATTAAATTAAACTGTAGCTAGACAAAAAGGTAGAAGAGATTACATAATTTATAACTTGGAAAAAACTATGAAACGTTTATTAGATATATTTCGAAGTAGGTATAATTCTGTATTTTAGAAGACGACATTTTAAAAATTGGTTCGTATGTTTGTTTGTTTGTCTAACGATAACTGGGGTAAAATTTGATTGATTTAAACAAAATTCGTCACGCAGCATCTCAGAATTTGTAACAGCAATATACTTATTTGGAATTTTCAAACTAATTAATATTTTCAAGATGGCAGCCAGTATGGCGGATGACTAGGTACAACGAAGGTTTTTTTCAGCATGGCATGTTTTAAATAGTTTTAAAAGTCTTGAATAATAGGAAAACAATATGTAATAAGTAAAATTTCGCACTTAATATTTTCAAGATGGTAGACGGCTAAAAACAAATTTTCAGTCAGCATGACATGTTATACATCGTTTTAAAGTTCTTGAAATACCTATTTCAAGAAATAAGAGGGACGGTTTTAGGAAACTACTAACCACTAGAATCTTGAAATTAGAAAGTTAGTTTCCTTTTATGACACAAACAACTTAAGTGAGAACGTTTTTGAATCGGACATTTTGAATCAAGATGTCTTATTTAAACCATGTCCCCTCACTATCATAGTTATCACCACTTCTTTCAATCTATAAAATAAAATCTACATAGTATAATAATTTATAATATAATATTATAGATGTGTGACAATAGCAATTCTCTTTTAAGGGGAAAGTAAAAATATGGGGAACTATGCCTTTATTGAATCTTCTAATGTTTGAATGTTTACTAGGGAAATGGCTTCTTTTTAAGATGGATTTACAATACAATAAAACAAAAATTGCAGGCGATAGGGTGAAGTAAAAGATACGACTTTCTTTATGATACAGTAATTAAGTATTTTATCAAATAATGTATTTTTTATTTTTGTATTTACCCAAGATAATTCCAATTTCAACCGGAGGAGGGATAAATAAAGAAAAAGTTTTTCCCGTAAAGTTAAAATTTAAATGCTTCTCCAGTAGTCGGAATCAATTAGTAATTAGGGACTTTTCTTAATTATAATTGATTCATGGAGGGGGTACAGAAACAGGGAGGGGAGTACTCTGTGGCTTCAAGATATTTTCGCTTAGTGAAATTATCTTAGTGTTTATTGACAGTTGTTTATAAATAACACACTCCTCTCCGGGAATCCAGAAAGTGTGTGTATACTTTTTTAAAGTTATTAGAAGTTATTATTATTATTTTTTTTTTTTAGAAATTCTCATTTTTTCAGCGCCAATTGCTTAAGGAATCCATTAAATGCAGCTCTAGGGTGATAGTTTGCTTCCCTTGCTATCTATACACGTATGTCGCATGTGTGGTGTGACTGTATAAGGCTGTATTAGGGGTATTATTTACAGTGTATATTACGACACAAATTACAATTTACCAGTATTATAACGCAATTAAAGGTAGCATGTTTTTCGTTCAAATTAGTCAATAAGAGGATGCAATTATAGGGCCCAGCCGAGTAGAAACTCAGGTAGGGATGATGCAACATCATTTAAGAGATTCTAGTAAACGGGAGTGGGGATAGAGAGGGAGCCGGTTCCATTAATGCATTATTACACCATTAACAAGGAAGTAATTAAACCTCTGATAGAAATACAACACAATTAGTGCTAGCTGATGAATCTCTACCGCTCGCATAACCTAATCTTTACTTAAATTACAAACACACGGATGATTTTAAACTACACCCTGGCTTAAACCGTACGACAGAATAAGCCCGGCTTTGAATAACGACGAGACTCGTATGTTATCTAGGTGCCGCATATTGTATCTACCTTTACTCCCTTAAGTGCCAAGCTCGTCGAGGACAACTTTCACAAAATTTATAAAAGATAATAGCCTCTTCTGTGAATTGCCAGATAAATTTTATTTTTAGATAGAGGATCGCTCTCACTTTAGAATAGGAGCGCGGATTTTCGAACCTATAAATAACGCCATTCTGCAGGATGTAAGAGATTGCAGGGTGTAAAGTTAGATTGAAAATCCTTGCGAGGGAATTGCAGAAAAAAACACCTGCTTTCTAAAAAACGTCTTAAGTTATCCGTAGATTGTTCAAATAATAACATTGATTCTATTTATTTCTAGTAAGTGTAACAAAGTACTCTAGTAAAAAAGTACTAAAATGTCTGGTTATACCTCAATAATTAAAAATATTTAATAAGCTTAGTGGTTGTTTAAATTACACTCTTGTATTTTTACTGTCCGTATTTGTATTAAACTGAAAAAATAGGTAGTAGTAGAACCCATTAGGTAAAAAATGTGGCTTTTCTTTGGCCTACCTCTTAGGATTACAGCCAAGTTAAACACGCCTTAAGGCAATTTGGAACCAATATAAAAACACCAATCATCCGGCTTCATCTGGCTGGTGTCCCAGAAAAGTAAATTGAGTAAGGTTGGATTTATTAATGATGAATGAGTAACCGATTTGTTCGCTCTATAATGATCGATGTGGTTCTACATTCTACGCTATCAATTTTACAGAATAATATTCTTTAGTTCATCCAAGTATATTATAGTTAAAAACAAAAAAGTAAAGAAACCTCTATCTATTAAGATTTCACCAGCAAAAAAATCTGCTCTAAGGCGGTAATATTTTATGCCCCAGTAAAGCTAAAAGCAAAGAGATGAAGTTTGACCCTTAATTTTTTACAGAGGCAATAAAGCGGGAGTAAACAAACTTTTAAAAAAATAGCGAAGAACTTTGAATTAGGTTGAAATTCTTCGGATTTTAATGAAACTTTTCGTATAAGTAAATAGCTTCGTACAGCTTATGATAAGAAATTATCACAATTTTCAGTATCTGAGAAGCTTATTGATTAAGAGAGTGATGATTAATTTCAAGTATTAGTCAATACGAGAATCTGTATTGGGAGCCATTACTCTCAAATGATCCTAAATCAATAGTGCTGTTGATTTTATTCTTTCGGTAAAGAGTAGTTAAAGGTCTGCTTGATCATTTATTAATTAAAATGAAAATAGCGGTTTTCAAATCATCCCTTTCGGATTGCGGTTAAGATACACACGCCTTAAGGGATTAGGATACCAAGGTTTTGGTGGTTAAGACTTATTTGTAAAAATACTTTAATACAAAAAAAAAACCTTGAAACTCCCGTCGATCCCTAACACTCCAATCTAAGATCCTTTAGAAAATCACCGATATTCCTTTCTAGGTATCCAATCTCACTACACAATGAACACAATCCTTTTGTCCGAGACTACTCCATATCACGATACCAAATATTTCACGAGTCCTTATCAAATCACCCTAATTCTTTAGAAGAACCCCTTTCTTCCAAACCTATTCAGCAGTGGCAAACTTTTTTCTATATTTATTACTATGTTATTTATTATTTGTAGGCTACAAAATCACTATATAGTAATAGGTATAGCATAAATACAAGAGTAGGAAAAGCTCTTTGTAGACCTCGATTAAAATGACTAGATATAAAATAAAATCACGACTAAGTACATTAGTTAATTCGCGTTGATTTGGCGTTTAAGTGGAATAGAAAAGAACTTGGCATCGAGTCATCACGCTTACCTCGAGTCATCATCACATCAAACACTACCTTTAGTTGTAAAAGCTGTTTAGCAGGCCCAAACCAGTTTTTCCACGTATTATTATATAAATATTTATGCTATATCGCAAGTCTACGAAGTTTCATCCGGAGGAGAAACGTCAAGAAGTTTTGAAACAATTGCAGGGATCACCCCAAGGATGGAAACAAAGATAAAGGCATCCCACAGTTCTACCAAAGGGAAAAAAGTTACGATTAGCAGCCCTTCCGCTTCTGTCTGAAGGCGTGCTAGTCTAGTCACGGAGACAGCGAATAAAAAAAAACCTTTTTAGAAATCTATTTTTTCTCCCCTGTTTTATCTCATGTTATTTAACTCATAACCTTATACTGCTTAGGTTTCTAAGTTTACCATTCTCTTAAACTGCATTAAATGTTTTTCACCCAGTGCAAATTGTATCCAGTAAAATAACTTTTTCTATTCAGGAAAAATGCTTGCATCATGATAAATATGGAGAGAAAGTATTTTGATGGTGCGAATATTTGATTTTGAGATTTCTATGACTTTTTAAGTTTTAAGATCCCCTGAATCAAAGAAAAATATTTTTGTTTTGAATTTCTGTCTGAAGACGACAGACTGTATATCCATACAAGTGGAATCTATAGCTAAGAACCGATTTCGATGAAATATTGATAAGTGTTCAGACACAAATTACCGAGGGGAAATCAAATAAATAATAATTAAATAATAATCGAATTTCTATATACGAGTATTTGGGATATCTCCAACTCTCATTCTCTCTCTCTCTCTCTCTCCTCTCTCTCTATCTTTCTCACACCCTGGCTTAAACCGTACGACAGAATAAGCCCGGCTTTGAATAACGACGAGACTCGTATGTTATCTAGGTGCCGCATATTCTAAAATATAAAATGAAAGTAAGTACAACATTTTTCTTTTCTTGGTTATTTCTTATAATGAGTATGATAATATAAAATCTTACTTTAGTTCTCAGTATAAAATTAAATTAAACTGTAGCTAGACAANATATATACGTATATATGTATACTGTACTAACTGATTTTAAGTTATTTTCGGTTACCTCCTACGGAATTGCTTACATTTCAAAACAGCAGAGAAAAATAAAACAACACTAATTGGCTTTATATAAACAAACAATTGATCCAAAAGAAAAAGAAACAAATTCAATTCAAATTAATGGGAAGAAATGTAAGAGTAGGAGTTTTTAAGTTAAAAACATCGACGTTATACTGCTTTGTTTTGGTTAAAACAAAATAAGAATATATTAGCCACGTTATAAAACTGTTCTACCGGCTCGACTCATTCATACCAGTTTGACTCATTCACACTTGTTCGACTCATTCATACTGGTTTGACCCATTCATACCTCCTGGAAGTAAAACATAACTTATAGAGAATAGACCATGCCATAATCACAAGTTTTCTAATCAGAGGTCTCTTTGTACGAGTAGTATCAGCTCTTATAACCTTTATGGCACTAAGAAACTGGTTTTATTCTGCGGTTTTATTATTCAATTAATTATTAATTATTTAATCAATTACCAATTGAATTTTAAAAACGTTATCTTTGGTTAATGAATTTTTATTCTTATTATAAAAAAAATGTAATGTAATAAAAAATGTTATAGCCCTTAAGCACAATCGTCATCTTTTGTTAATGAATTGTTATTTTAATTAAAATATACCTGAAAAATGTAAAGGAAAGATATCTCTCAATTATATTATTATTTTTTTTTTTTAAAAGAAGTGTAATCTATACAAAGAAAAAGGAGCTGTTAATCATTTTATATTACGTCTTTCTTTTAAGCGATAATTACATTAAAAGAAATGTAATACAATCAGAGAAATAGCTATAATCACAATCGTTATCATTTTGTCAATGAGTTGCCATCGAATTAAAAGAAATGAAATAAAGAACTCTTCTTTAAATGTAACAAATGTAAACCATAAGGTACTTACGCCAAACAATTTATTATCATTATTATCTTTATAACAGCTTTACTAATAGTTGTAAAAAAAAACAAAAAAAAAAACCACTTAACTCGTTACTAGTCTTTTTACGTTCCGCTAAACACAACATCAAGTTATTACAAGAAGGAGGGATCAGCCACTATAGACGTAAAAAGTGTCTCACATCTCTCATCTCTGGGATTCGAACCATAAGAGCAGTGGTGAAACAAAGAAATCCGGCCCCCCTCAACGTATCAGAATGTGCCCCCTATAACTTACAAAATCCACCCTGCCTATAATATATAACTAATTGGGTACTTTATGATTATAAGCGTAATTTCTCGGTCTAGTTCTATTGCCGTTAATATTGCCTTCTAGACTTGTGGAAAGTTGAAAGCTTAATTCGGGATTAGTTATCGTTATCGACAGAGGAAAGTATTCTTTAGTGTAGCATAGTTAGTTAGAGCGTCTGTACTGGTATCTAATATAGGAGGCCCGTGGTTCGAATCCCGGCGCTGGAGTCTATTTTTCTCTGTCTGTCTCCCGTTGTTAATAATAATAAAATTATAATTTGATTTAAATTTAAATTTAAACTTTCCGTAGTATGAATACTACAAAAAATTTAATTGATAATATATTATGTTTAATAAGATCAACTAATTAATTTATGAGTAGGTATCATTATCAAACAGATTATGTATTATTTTTTTTTACTATTAATTTCGTGAACTTTTTCGCGAAGTACCCTTACTGGTATGTCCCAATACGGAAGTGAGACTATCACATCTAGAATTGTTTTTAGTATTTATTTTTCAACTTTTGTAATGTTTTTTCTCATAGGTTAACAATAAAATTTCCCTTACCTTTGTTCCAGTAATTATAATTCATACATGCTGTTCAATGAATCTAAGATGATTAGTGTGCTTTAATTTTTTTTTAACTTAGAACCTTCTAATTATTTATAATCAGAATACACCAAGCATCGTTATATTTAATTAATCGGTTTGACAGTAGCCAGCTCAATTCACAATAAACAGAATCTCTTAAATTTGAATAACATAGCCAGAATCACTGAATATTTTATACTTGTGTTATATAAATCATCGTAGTTGAATTAAAAGAAAAATGACTATGGACACAACGAGGCGTTAAGGATAGTATGGTTGCTTGTAAATTGTCGTCAGTTGGTTTATCTATGTGCAAGGCAATGTACCAAGAGTGTGGCAGTTGTAGAAATAAGGGGGAGGGATTAAGGAAACTTGTGGCATTTTGATATTTTCCCTTAGTAAAATTATCTTTCATGTTTCTTGAAACACCAAATTACAAAATAATACATACATAAATTATTAGATAAAGATAAAGTTACTAAATATACATAAAAAATAACACCCTTCATGGTGAAGCACAGGAATTCAGGTAGTTATTAATAAATATATGATTCTTTATTAATTATAAATTAATCATAAATTATCATTAATTATATGATAATTTTATTAATTATCACTTTTTAATTTTTTATTATTATCTTCTTTTTTTTTAAATTGTTTTTTGTAAAACATTATTTTGTATCAACAAAAACGTTTTTTAATACAAGTACGAATCAACTAAGTTTAAAATAATAAAGAATATAAAAAGGGTACAAAACAATTTAATAAAGTCGTATCTAATATTTTTTGAATAATAATGTTAATCAAAAATCAACATTGAAAGATGTAAAACGATAAAAACTGTTCAGAGGTAAAGAAAGTAGATGAAAGAAAATAATTTTAAGATTTTTCTATAATTGAATACAACAAACTTTTCTTTTTTTCGAAGCTGTACAAGAAAAATTCGAAAGTGGGAAGCGAGGAGGGATGGATTTCGAAGCAAAGGCTTTTAGGAGAGAGTTCCGATACAATAACAGGCTTCCAAGTTTTGAATAATTTAGGATAAGGCTCTAATATAAAGGAGAGAAGGTGGAAATAGGATTAGGTCCTTTATTATCCCAGAAATGGCGGAATGAATGGTGAAATTTTGGCAGGTAAATGGGAGCTTTGGCTTGGAGAGACTGTTTCTGGAGCGCACCGATATCTGTAGCCTTGGCATTTACCCTGGCCCAGATCATTAGTTAACTAAATCCTCTATAAAGGGTATAATATCTCTGGACCTGAAGGGATTTATATCACCCTTCTTTAAGTGCGTATATAAGCTCTTGGAAAAATCTTTATTTTTAATTAACTTTAAAAACTGCTAATCTAGGTATTTATTTAAAGATGGATGAAAGGAAAGGTAGAATCAACGGCAAACTTTAATCAGGTATTAGAACGGTGATAATGAAATTAGTAAGTTAGAAATAATATTTTGTTGGAGAAAAAGGAAGAACCAAGATTTAAACTGCAAATAACTCTATCTACTGAGCTATAGCCAAGGAATGAACTATTCCATCAGATATAGCCCAAATAAATTCGCTTCAAATTGAAATATGGGATCCCCTTAATATTTCCAGAAGTATGCAGTTTCTCGTAGGAAATGACCCAAGTTAACAATCTATTAGATTCAATAACGCGTATCTTAGGAAGGCCCTAAAATCTCTACGAGGGCAACTTCATAATATTATATGAAAACCCCCACTTTTTACTTTCTCATATCAAGAGCAAGTTTTGTGATAGCGCGAAAATTCGATTTTGAGATGTTGATGAATTTATACGTTTTGAGGTCCCCTGAGTCAGTAATTTATATTCTATAAAAAAAAACAAAAAAACAGGGGAGTAACAATCTAAAGAAGTACCGCAGTATAAATCAGAGAGTCAACGTAAGGGGGGGGGGGGAAACCCTTAGGAGGTGGCCTTACCTGCTCCGTCCTCGATTCAAATCAGAGCATTGTGGCACGGGGTCGAACCCTCGACCTTGAGTCATCTCGGCTCAATGATTAATTTTTGGGTTCCTAGAGCCTTTCGGCCATGTTGTCTCCCCTATAGATGAATAAGTTCTAATCTATGCCAGAACAACGTAATTATTTATACTTTATATTATAAAGCCTGTAATAAAAAGAAGCTTTTAAAGAGAAATCCATCTCGGAAATGAAAACAGATATTAAAACAACTTAGGGTTCAAATTACATATTTTTTTTACCCTAGAATGTAATCGATAAATTTCAGAGATTCAATAAGTGAGGAAGAATTTTCCGCGAAATTTCCGTTGTTTTTATAGTATTATACGCCGGAAATTCGAGAGCTGCTGTAGGCAGCATAAGCTGGACTGGACGGATTAATTATAATAAAATAGAATTAAAAAATATAAAAATCTGCCTTTTAATAAAGTGGAAAACGTGGTAGGTAGCGTACTCTTAAAATGGGCAATATGCGGACTGAAACATTTTTCTCGTTTTTAGGAAGCCTTGAAACGGATATTGAACATATTTCCTGGTCTAACACCCTTCATTCTAGAAATCTCATAAGCGCTGTTTACAAAAAGGAAATTCGTTAAAAATTAACCGTATCGAGTTCTCTTCTAAGCTTTTAAAATTCAACGATCCCCTCCTCACTCGAAAAACCCTCCCATCCCTTTTTTCGTTCGTTCTAACTCCGGCGTCGAATTCGTTTCAATATTCAGCGGGTGTTGATGCGGTGAGGTGGAAAAAAAGGAAGAAGCTGCCCACCGAAGTCCATTAGAGGGAATCGCTTTGTCCCCTCCGGGAAAACTTTCGACTGAGATATAAATTTTAAAAAAAATACTTTTTTTTAAATTCTAATAAAATTGATTGCAAAAAACATCAATTCTAACATTTTCTTTTGAACTATGTCTATGGGAGTAACCTTCTCATCATATTCAGTCCAAAAAAGCTAATACCCTGTTTCATTTATTATCATAATAACTCATATGATTTACTTGTCTTGTACAACAATTGTGCAATACTTTAAAGGCATATGCATTAAGCGGGACAACCTAGTTTGCACTGCACAATACTGCTCTTTATTTCTTCCAGCCCTTCTTTCGACAACGGAAAAATATGTAAAGGTATTTTGCAGACCTTAAATTTTCGTTCGAGCGTTATTACGTTTAAAATTTGTTGCAGATTTACTTGAACATCATTTATGGGTTTATTGGAGATAAAAGCAATAGTTTATTGGGTTAAGAAGTAGCTATATCTCTCCAGTGTTAAAGATATAAACTAAAATGTGAGTTAAACTAGGAAGGAATATTGACATATCGAGTCCTTCTCAAAAATTAAAGAGCTTTATTTCCCGTCGACTTATATTCATGTATCTGAGTAAAGTCTCACGTAAAAAGGGTTCCGCTGGTATTGTGAACATGAAATTACATAGCATAAAGGGGGGGGGGGGGCGTGAAATGTAGATGTATTTTGACAAAACGACAGGAAAAATTCACCACTTTCCACAAGTGTTGTATATTTTTGTAATCTACTCTTCTATACCTCTTATTTGATACCCCACTGAATATAAAAAATAAAAATATGTTTCTCATGAATAATCCGCCATTTTGGATGCGAACAGCTGATACTTTTAAGATCACTATATTGTTCCTGTATGCGCGTCAAAACGATCTATAATATTAAAAAAAAATATGTTAGCATTTCTCTTGATTCAAAAGTTATTGGAACCGTAAAGGAACAAAACTACAAGTTTTTTTTTTTTTTTTGGTTTTACCAACGAATCCCTAAAACTTTCTGAGTTGTGACAGACAGATCCTATATCTTTTTTTGGATCACCGAGAAGGTCGAAAAGTTGTAAAGCCAACTAAAACATATCGTCATTTATTAATACGATTTAGGCGGTATAGAGAAGTTATTTGATAATTAGATTATGAGCGGTAGAAACGAAGTTCCTTACGCTTTTCATTAAATATAAATTACACAATCACAGTAATAACTACTTATACATGGTGGAGTTAGAAAAGAGACAAAATTAAAAGTAACTAACTATTTGTACTAGCGGAGTTAAGGCAAAATTAAATGAAAAGCTTTTATTGCGTCAATGACTCTAAAGAAGCACCGCCATGCATTAAACAAAAAAATTAGACCGAACAAAGTACTAGATGTGAATGAATATTTAAAGAGACTAGAAATAAATCTGAAAAGTATTAACGAAAATTTAAGCACTGAAGAATTTTATGAACAGTTAAAGGAAGGAATATTCAGATCAATCCCTGAAGGAGAAAGCACACAGTCAGAAGGTAAAAGAAAAAAAATAAAGGATGAGACAAAAAAGCTAATAGAACAGAGAGAAAAATTAAAGAAAAAGAAAAATAGATCACCCAACGAGAAGATAGAACTAAGTATGATTAGTAAAATAATTAAAAGAAAAATAAGACAGGACATAAGAGAATTTGATACAAAGATAGTTGAGGAACTACTGACGGACTCTCTATCTTTGCGCAAAGCTAAAGGAGAATTATCAAATGGTAAAACTTGGATCCCTTCGATTAAAAATGAGAAAGGGGAAACAATAAAAAATAGAAATGAAATTATGAAAACAATCACCTTGTATTATAAAAATTTGTATAACTGTGACTATGAATGGAATCCTACTAAAGGCAATAAAGATCTCAATTTTTGTTTTCCCCCGATTTTGAAAAAGGAGGTAGAGCAGCAAATTAGAAAATTAAAATCTGGGAAGGCACCTGGTGAAGATGCTATTACAAATGATGTGATAAAAGCTGGTTCAGAAATAATAGCTGGACACCTGACAATTCTTTTCAATAAAATAATAGAAGGAGAAAACATTCCTCAGGATTGGTTAAACTCTGATATCATACTGATACATAAAAAAGGGGAAAGTGATAATATTTCTAACTACAGGCCCATTAGTTTGCTCTCGGTTATAGGAAAAGTTTTTTCCAAAGTTATTCAGCAAAGAGTAAAAATCGAGTTAGACGAACAGCAACCTCCAGAGCAAGCTGGATTTAGGAAAGGTTTCTCGAGGGTAGACCATCTTCAAGTAGCAAACCAGCTTATTGAGAAATGTTTTGAATACAACATAGAGCTATACATTGCACTCCTCGATTACGAAAAGGCTTTTGACTCAATCAAGCACGAATACATGTATGCGGCTTTAGAGGAGCAAAACATAAACAGTGTCTTCCAAGAAAAAGTCAGAGAAATATATGGAAATAGTAATGCTAGAGTGAAGTTGGAGAGTGCCGGACCAAGATTTCCCATAAGAAAAGGTGTCAAGCAGGGAGAACCTTTATCGGCTGATTTGTTTATAGCGACTCTAGAAAACATCTTCAGGAGAGTGGATTGGAGCGATGCTGGCATCAGTATAGATGGTAAAAAATTAACGCAT
>KZ651138.1:418198-440785 GCA_001010745.2 Gerris buenoi | reverse complement strand
TCCAATTAAATATTAAAATAAAAAATATAAATCATTAACTCACAAAAACTTCTGCTTGTATCAGGTTGAAATTTCACATGCTTGTTTCAATTGTACAATAGGTGATGTATACAAAGTTTTATTTAAATCGTTTCGTTAGAACGTAAGATATCGGTAAAAACGTTTTTTTTTCTTTATTTTAATCGTTTTGGTGCGCTTTAATAAATGTTGCTATCTTTATCACTTCAGTGTCAGTATTCGTTTTAATAAAAAAATTATTTAAATAAGTTGTTTTTCATTAAATAGATGAAGTTAGAATTTGAAGCTTATGTTTACGCGAGCGTTGCGCGTGAACGCTTGTACGGATAACGTTGTTCAACTTAATAATAAGCCCAGGATAACGAACTTGTCCTGGGCATTGGTAAAATGAACATGTGTACCAGATTTCAACTAATTCAGTCAACTTTTACACAAGTTATCGCCATCGCTAGATTTCGTGACGGATTTTGCATGACGGTGATTTTGGTCGTTTTTTTCGGATTCACTCCCGGGCTCCAGAACTTGCCATAAGGAACTGCGTTCCAAAAATATTCACTCACTTGAAGGAACACATAATAAGTAATAGGATTGATTTAATGTTTGACAGATTTCCAATAGAAATTAGAGTAATTGCTGTGTTATAAATGCTTAATTTGAAAGAGGACCGGAGGGGTAATATTTGATAACTCCTTTATGTCGGTAAATCTGCTAGCATGTTTTTCTAAAGGAAGGAAAGACTTAACCTCATGACAGGAGTGTTACCAATTAGTCTTGGATAGGTATAGAATTTAAAAAGCCTTTCTTCACTTGTCTATGGTGTGAAGACCCAGGACGTTAAAAAGGGATTCGTGCGGATAGTAAATCCTATTACATAGTGGGTAGCAAATCTTGATAAATAAACTCTAAATTCATTCCATTTAATAAGAGCGAACTTTGATAAGGTAATTCCACATTAAGACAGCATTCTCGAGAAGTGGTCTGTAAACAAGAGCTATATAAAGTCGAAGGAAGCACTTAAGTGATAAGCCATGACAAACACGGCGAATTAAACCTAGGCAAAGAGAATCTTTTGCAACTATTAAGTCCACATACTCGTAGAATTTGAGCTTAGAATCTACTAGAACTCCAAGATCAGAGACTAATAACAAAAACAAGCTTAAGTGGAGAGCCGTTGACGGCGTAGTCGAAATTAATTTGACAGCGACATCGGCTGAAACTAATAACTAAAGATTTATCAACAATTAATGCTCATTATAATGGGTTTTCACCACCAATAGATGTTATTTATAGTAGTTTACAAGAAAGAACAGGATAAATCGTTGGAGACATCTAAATATATATTTTCAAACTACCAGTGAATCCAAGGAAGGGACATTAAATAACAGTGCAAAGGTCACTGATGAAGATGTGATAAAGATAAGAGTTCCAAGGATAGATCCTTAGTGGACTCCAGGGGTGGTATTGTAAGCAATCATTTGTGGATTTTCACTTGCCATATTTTGGTAGAAAGGTATCTACGGAGAAATGATAATACCTGGGAAAAAAACCAATGGACTGAAGTTTTTAAGAAGGATATCATGGTTAACAAGGTCGAATGCCTTTTTAAGGCTTGAATAAATTCAATCTACCTAAAGAAGCAAGCCTTTAAGAAGCAAGAAACAAGATATGAAAAAAAGAGAAACCAGATTTGTTTCTTCGTTATTGATGAGGGTTTATAAATGTTTAAAGAATACGTTCGAACATTTTGAAGAAGACATTGCATAGATAGAGATTGGTCAATATGTAGTTAGAAACTTGAAATCACCTGAATTTAAAATCGGTATACTTATAGTTTTATTCAATATGGATGGAAAAGTGGAAGTGGCAAGACAGCAATTGAAGATAAAGACGAAGTGACAGGTGCAAAGTCTGGGGCAATGTTTTTACGTCACAAATTGGGGATAAAATCAGAGCCTGAAGTGTGATTTGATTTGAGAGCAAGTATAGCTTATTGGGAAGAGGTGGTAGGAATATATGAAATATAAATTGCGTGACCGGAATTTGAAATGATTTCATTTGGGATTATGGTATTATAAAAGAGATCGATAGTTTCTCTTTCAGAGGATTTAACTTTTTCCATTTCCAGGTAATTTACATGAGGTGGTTGTGCTGAGTCTGTTAGGATCCTTTAAACAAACCGAAAACTTCCATGTTTTGACTATTACCTAAATCAAAATCAGCTTTTGTAACTTCCATGCAAGAGGCATGGACTCATATCAGAATAGATTAAGCATTAAAGAAACATCTGAGTCAGAGCAATGGCATTAATTACAAATATAACAAGGTTTTACCTTTAATAGTAGTAGTCTAGTAATGGTTACTAGAACGGGTAGGACGAACCACTTGTTCGAACCTTGAAATTAGGCCATCACTTAGGCCCTTTTTACGCCCCGCAGTAGAGAGTTCCAGCCACTTCACACATCATACATATCTACATTGTACCGCCGAAGCGAGTATGATGTGATCAATAGTGAGCCATATAAATCAGAGCGTCACGGCGAGGAGTCGAACCCCATCTCGTTCCACTCATGATTCAGTGATGGCCGGGCAGACGTGGTTTAACCCACACGCCCACCCTGGCTCTCGAGGTTTTACCTTAGTACAAGGATTTTTAGACTTGGAGATCACCTTATTCCCTCTCGTATTTAAACTGGCCTTCGGGAGAGATAAAGACGTAACTGAACTAGAGTGTAAATAACCGATATTATTAATACAAAGGTTCAGTCAAGAGTGAATCTAATATCATTTTAAATTGACGAGGACCTAAGGTTATTAGGCGGCCCGAAAACCACTAAAACTTAAAAGGCCTTGCAATGTCGTTACATAAGGATTAAACTCTCCTTGGAGCCAAGATAAATTTTTCTAATAATAAACGGATCAACAACAGGGTCAGAATATCGCTAAAGGTCGACGGTCGGTTTTTAAACCTCACATACGTCAGGCGTATTCAAGATAATTAATTTTTTTCGTTTCGTATTTTCCCATGTACATTTACCTTTTTGTATGCTAGCTTTTTCCTCTGTGTTTTTCCATTATTTGGCTTGGTCTTAAGTTGAGGAAAAAATACGGCACTATAATTGAATCCTATTTTTGGAGATTTCTGCTAGCTTTTAAAATTTATTTTTCCCTTCAGTTATATTAAAAAAAATAAATAAAATAATAATAATAATGTAGGAAATATGCATTTTTGTGACCGAAGAAACCCTTTTAGTTGCTTGCTGGCAAATATTTGACGNACCACGAGATGTAACCAGGAAATAGATGTAAGCCAAATTTTAGAGGTGCTGCAACGTTTACTTAGGTTTGCAAGTATTTCGAAATGCAAAAGTTTGACTTAATTAGCTTTCCAGTTACCTATCTTAAACAGTTTTGAAACGATTACATTGTTTGATGATATATATTTACTGGGTGTTACAGAATAACTATTCCTAATTTTCAGAAATTATAGAAGGCACTTTTGTTTAAATAAACATATTTTATTAATAAACTAGAGTCCGGAAATATCTCAATGTCAAGATAAGCTAGAAATCTTGAAACAAAATGATCTCAAATCTTCAATACTCTATACTTCTATACCAGGGGTCTCCAAACTTTTAGTCTAACCGCCACACTGGCTCTCAAGGGCCAACCAAGACCCAACGTACTGAGTCTTGAATTGCGCGCATATTGTCGTATTGGGACTTGCCGGCAAGTGAGATATCTATGTAGTGTAAAGCGCGGAGATGGACATCGCCCAGTTCGGTTACTTAATTATAATTCTGCGAGTTTATTGAAGATATTAGAAAAAATGAATTACCATATTACACTTCAGTAGGTTGGCTTAGCTGCGGAAAAGTTCTACCACGATTTTTAGAGTTTTGACCAATAATCGAAAATTTCTTTTGAACAATTTTCGATAGAAAGTTACAGTAACATAAATCTCATTAACCATAATGATATTGTTTAATTTAAATATGTGAATTTTAGGATAAATCTCATAACACCATTAAAGTTAAAATGTTCAATTTCATTATTCATTTATTGTGTTTCTTAATTGGTCGTTAAATAAAACATCTGATTATTATTTTTTACGATTTAATAAGATTGTAAATTTTAGAATGTAATGAAAATAAACTAAGGTGGGCGGGATCAGTGATCCTCGTGGGCCGGTGTTGGCCCGTGGGACGTAGTTTGGAGACCCAAAACTTTTAAAAAGCCAAAAAATCTCCAACCCTCCCCCCCTCCGCAAACCCCACAAGGACAAAATGGTGGCTCTTTTACCCTTAAAAGAACCAAATAAGTGAATACCTAAGATGCTAAAGGATAATATGTACCTACACTTTTTATAAATATTTTAGTAAAAAAAAAAAAATAAATAAAATAATAATAATAATGTAGGAAATATGCATTTTTGTGACCGAAGAAACCCTTTTAGTTGCTTGCTGGCAAATATTTGACGGGATTTTTAAATAAAGGATTGTTAATACTCGAGACCATTCTTTTGGGATAGATTCAGTCTGTAGAATTTTATTGAATAGTGATGTGATACATAGTAGCCAATTACGAATTTTTGACGGGATTTTCATATGATTTAATGATATTTTTTTTATATGATGTAATGAAAATATATATACGATTTTTGATAAATTGATACACTATGACCTCTAAAAATTAATTAGGCAATACGTAAATTTTAATTAATATGATTATTTATCTATGTACATGGTAAAATAAATTCGGAAGACGGTTGCAGTATCAGTGATAAAATTATATAACAGTTTTATTTATTATATTTTACATAAATTTTACCTGTCACCTTATATTCAAATAACATAGGTGAAAACAATCTTGAAAAAAAAAGAGAAGCTATAACAGAATCAAACGTCATAATTTTAAAACACTGAATTTAATTTAGTAAACAGAATTTCTCTCTGTCGTAAATATTTAATGAAGAGTTAAAAAGTTTATTCTTTTTTAATGCCACCATAATGTTGACAAAGTTTATAATTTAACTGGGGGGGATTTTCAAAACATTTAACAAGAGGGTTGAAAAAAGGGGGAGATTTAATAAAGAGTAAAGAAAGCAAATATTCCTCTGATATGTTTCCATTGGTGAATTAACAGAGATTAAACTCAACTTCCAGCAGAAATGCCGCATTTTATTTTATACAAAACCGGCAAAATAACTCACTTTTCATCTCTTTTTTAAAAAATATACATAAAGTATCCCAGCCTTATTTTAAGAGAAACTACTAGTACTATAGTCAGTAAATTATTTTTATTATTTTTTCTCTCATATTTTTTTTAAAAATTTGATAAAACTTTATCACACATTTTTTTTTACATGAATAAGATATTTAGACTTGGGACTTTTTGCCGCTTAAATGAATGAAAATTTTCAAATGTGAAATGATTAACTTTGAATATAAAATGTTAAAAGAATGATTTTATTTTTATTAATTTATTTTGTACTACGTTTTTTTTTTTGCTTGCTTTCTTGTTTGTTTGTTTGTACATTTCAAATCTTGCAATAGATTTTTAGCAAACTTCCAGAGAAGCTGGACATTTGAAACTTTTAGAATAGCTCAGATCACGATGACAATTCATTATTTTAATACTTTTAGCCATATTTCAGCAGAATTTAATTCGTTTTTAGCTTTTTTTTTTTTTTTTTTTTTTTTTTTTTGTATGGAAAGTTAGAAAAAGTCTGAAAGTTATTTTATTTGTTTTGACATGACCTATGTTTACGATCTTCATTTTGACGGGTTTAGAATTTATGATTTGACAGAAAATTTAAAAACGTAGTATATAAAAAGTTATTTTTATCTTGTAATTATTGAACTTACATATCCTGTTAAGGGTCAGATGTACCAACACATCGAAATTGAGTCCAGATTAATATTGATCGTGGATCTTTCCTTAATTACTTCTTAGCATGAAATGTATAACGGAAAAGTATTCGCTTTTGAGACGTTGATAGGTAAGCCTGGTCTACACGTGACGTTTTATCGTCAGCCTTGCATGATCATGCAAGGCAAGACTAATTCAAATCGCATTGCAACAATATTCAAACTTTCGCTCAGTCGTTCCAAAATCATCATGGAACAAGAACTAGTGTTGACAATTGCACAACGCGGCGTTTGACAGATGAGACTAACGCGCATCTACATCCACAGACTTATTGGCAGTCTTGCATGTACTCAAAAATTCACCCTATCAGTCTATTGTGCGTTTGTCAAACCAAACATCATCTATTTCATAGAAAACTTTCAAACCTGTCATCCACACGAATCTGGCATGATCATGCAAGATTGCCGAAAAAAACGTGACGTGTAGACCAGGCATTGTTACACGTTTTATAAAGATTTACACCGATTTTTATAAAAATTTTAAAGATAAATATTCAATAATAAAATGTCGGCATACCACGAGATGTAACCAGGAAATAGATGTAAGCCAAATTTTAGAGGTGCTGCAACGTTTACTTAGGTTTGCAAGTATTTCGAAATGCAAAAGTTTGACTTAATTAGCTTTCCAGTTACCTATCTTAAACAGTTTTGAAACGATTACATTGTTTGATGATATATATTTACTGGGTGTTACAGAATAACTATTCCTAATTTTCAGAAATTATAGAAGGCACTTTTGTTTAAATAAACATATTTTATTAATAAACTAGAGTCCGGAAATATCTCAATGTCAAGATAAGCTAGAAATCTTTAAAAACAATCTCATTTACATCAGGCAAGAGTAGTTAATTAAAATAGTAAAGTTAAGTAACATTATATTAGAAATAATACGGCTTCAAGCTTTATAAAAATTGTTCAAAGTCGCGACAACCATTTTCAATAGACAAGTAGTAACGATGTGTAATCGACTGCCAAATTCTTCGCAATAGCTGCAGTGGTTCACGAATTTTATCTTAAATCTAATGCTAGAATAATTCGTGCCACTAACTCTTCTTTCACATTAACAGCTGACTTATAAACTAGTGATTTAATATGACCCCAAATACAAAAATCAACTAGAGTCATATCTGGTAAACAAGAAATTGGCTTCCCTCATTTGAACCATCCATTTAGAAATTGTGTATTTAGATAATTTAATCCTCCAAAGTGTGCTAGTACGCCATGCATGCTGGAAAACCAAATTTTCTAGCAATTGTGGTATGTATGTTCCTGTAATTGGTATGTAACCTGGTATGTAATTGTGGAGTATGTTCCTGAAAAATCCTATACACACGAATTGTGGAAAGTTCAGGGGTTACGGCGAATTTACTTAATTTCATCTCGATACTAAAGAATTTCCGGACAATCTTTTAGTAATGAAAAATGTTTATTTAAGTATCCTCTATCATTTCTGAAAATTAGGAATAGTTACTCCATGACACCCTATATAAGCAAAGTTATCTAAGAACTACTCGGCATGATTTACTAAAGAAATTCACGAGGTATTAAACTCTCCAATTATTTGAATAATATATTATTGACCCCAGGGGGCAAGTTGACAATGCTATGATTTTCCAAAATACAAATGCGTTTAAGAAAGCTACAACTACTTTTAGCAGAAAGCTACAACTACTTTTAGCAGAAAGCAGCAGAAATGGGACAAGTCAAGTCCAAATATCAGCCTAAAGTAGACACTAAGAGCGGATCCAACTCTACGCATCACAATTCGTAAATGAAGCTTGAAATATCATGAAAGATATTGTTGCAACTACACAAGATTAATTGTTAATTTTCGCTAGCACGATAAGTTAAGAACTAATCACACACAACGTGATTGGAGAACTTAAAAAGTAGAAGACTATGTATTTCTTCTTATGAATAAAAGAGATTTGTGCTCGAAGTATAAAGTATATATCAGACTAAAAATATATTATCCTGGAATAAACAATATGATTAGATTATTCACGAACAGCTTTTTGACTAAAATTTCCTCCTTAATATTGCTTTTAAAACTAAAATCCAAAGACCTTAAAACTATTAAGTGTCACGTTTCTTGATTTGCACTGTTTTAACTTAGCTTTAATAGTTTTCTGGATATCGAAAAGAATTATTAATTATTCAAAAGTTATTAAAATAAAAAATAAAAAAATGTTCGGTTTATTAAAGTTTAATCGAATTTGATAACGTTAATTTATATTATTCTAAATGATGTCAATCCACATCGGACCACAGAATGAGAACAAAGAGACTGAAATTGTTTGAACAATTGTGCATTCCAATTAGGTTGAATGATTCTCCCGAACAAATTATTCAAAAGTTTTAATAATTAAGCTTCAGCCTCAATAAATCTAGAAATAATTTGAATTATCCACAAATTGTAACCAAATTTTCCCTAAGTACAAACTGCATCGAAACAATAACTGTACGTTTAAATGTTAATTATTTATTACCTAAATATATATTTATTTTACCATTCCCAATATTTACACTGATGGAAGGGAAAAACAATCATGATATAAATAATAATGTATAATTGTTTGGGTGAAAGTATATAAAATGTACAAAATATACAAAGTAGGTATATAAAATGTGTATGTATATGTCATATTGTGAAACAGTCTCAAAGATAAACGATAAATAAGTCATATTCTAGATACGACATTAAATATGACATTGTGTGGAAAGCATTTGTTGTTAGAAGGATTTCTTTTGCATTCCTCATTCGTTTCTTAATAAGAAGGAAACAAAATATTACATACGTCTTTGAGACATTGATTTATTATGCAATTCAAATGTCTCAACATAAAAAAGGCTTTTTAGCAAGTGACCTTTCATTTAATACGTTTCTAAACATGATGGATCTAAAGTCAATTCCTAAAAATGTCTGATGAATGAATGGACTTAGAGCTTGGTAATATTGCAACTCATTGTAAGATGTATTTTTTTCAAAGGATATTTTTTTATAAAAGAAATAGAATATTATGAAAGAATAAATTAGATTTTTATATTGCATATTTTATATATGTGTGTAATATATATACAGGGTGGGCCAAAAAAAAACCGCATTTTTAGGAATACTTATTGCTCAGATTCTGTAGTAGATAAAGATTTCATATCTATAACTTTAAAAACGATTGGGTCAATGACGGTTTGAAATAGGGTCTTAAAAAAAGTCGTTGTCCGGGTAGTGATCTTGTATGGTATTATAGTTTTGATAGAATAAATTAACATATGGTGGAAGGGGGGGGGATACTTTGTAGGTAAGTAGGAGGAGTCAGTGTTATAAAAAACATTGAAGATGTGTTAAGCACAATGCTGCCTGATGTGTGTGTGTGTGTGTATAAATATAAATACATATATATAGATTAAATTGCAAACGCCTAAAGTAATTAGCAAAAAGGATAAACATCATGGCATTCCTTTTGAAAAATATTAATTGCATGTAATGTGGCAAAACTGTTTCTCAGTTTATGTTTGTCAAATTCAAAATTTTGAGTTTGCTTAACATTATTTAACAAAAGTTGGTTGAATTTTCCAATCAACTACTTTATTAATTGATGATTTATTCAAATAAACCTTGAAGTAAAAGTATAAATACCGATATATTTGACGATTTTTGGAATCTTATAGAGTAAAGGCCCCCATACACGATCTAACATTTTGCGCAAACCTGATGTCGGGCAAATTTAGGCCATACACGTCAAATATCATGTTCGAACCGCCAACAAGCAAATATCAAACAGCCCCATGCACGGTCAAAATGTTTGCGCAAACATTTTGACCGTGTATGGGGGACTTAATACATGTTTCCTATATATGTCCTGCAGCAACTAAAAATTTTTTTAATTTAATATCAGCCTCACGTAGACGTAAAAGTATAACTTATACGTGTCAAACTTCAAACTCATCTATCTTAATATGCTTGATTAATAATGAAACTATATTTTAGGAAATTTGGTAAGATTGAGCAATAAAATTAATTAGTAGAATAGCACCTCTGGAGTTGGAGCCAGAAAAGTTTTACTGGGTTAAGTTTGAGATTGCACCGTAACCGTATTACTTTCAGCTAACTTTCAAACAGCAATAACTCGGGTAACTTATATCTAAGAACTTCGCTTGCGTTAATCAGAATTACAACAATAACACATACAATACACAATTAGAATCTATTATAAGAGTGTGTTTCATCGTATTTTAATATAAACAAAAATGTATTACTATAAGAATTACCAACACTTTTATCTGTTTGATGCTTTGACATTTTGTGAAATCATTTTTTTATATAATTCCAACATAAATAAGGTTTTACAGTTTGAGTCGTTGTAAAAATCTAGGCTTCATTGATTAAAGATAAGAAGGATGGAATGACCGATATTTCACATTGATTTTTAAAAGGAGGTTTTATTATTGTAATGTTGGCTCGTTAAGCTCGATTTGTTTGAGGAAATGTACTATGAAAAAACTTGCAATAATAGGGAGCGAAGGGACGAATCTTACAAATTTCAAGAAATACTTAACTTCACAAGTGAATCCAGGAAAATGTAATAGTCCTCAAGTAAGATATGCAATCTAAATTTATTGGTTAAGAAGGCTATTAAATTGCTTTTGTTGCTAAAAGTATGTTCAGAGAAATTTATATTTAGGTAAAGATGAGTTGCAGCAATAAAAAAATTAAGCTCAAATTACTCTCTCTAAAGTGATATTAAAATTACGTTTTTAATAGTGGGAGCGAAACGTGAAAAGGTGTGGTTTTCAATATCCACAGGAATGTTTAAGACCTTTCAGGCTAGATATTATTCCACATAAATTTGCCGGTGTAAAAGGATAATAAACAGATCTTTAGGGGCGTTGAGGATAGTGGGAACAAAATGACCATCTTTGATTGTAATAATGACTCAAGTCACAGAAACTTACCTTATAACTGGCAAGTAAACCGAAGAGTGTAAGCTATCAAGTTATGACATAACTTCGCAATTATATTATGATAGTGCACACGCTTAAGTTTACCTGTATAAGTGACCATAGTATAGTAGGTTTACATTTTACGTATACCGGGCTAAGACTAGAGACTACACTACAGGCTCTGTCTCGTAGACGCGATTTCACTGGTAGTTCTACAGTCTGTACCAAACGAGAGTTAGTGCGTTGACAGCGCGGGAAAAACTAGCAAATGGGGTGGGGAGCCAATGAGAGCTCAAGATTTGCCCTCTGATAACCATATAAGAAGGTAAATGTAGTGGCTTTATTTTTTCCCTTAGAGGTTGGCCAATCTGTGTGTCACTAGATTTCCCGCGCTGTCAACGCACTAATTCTCGTTTGGCACACTGTTGATGTTGGCATACTGTTGTATACTCGTGGTATACTGTTAAATGTAGTTTGGTTTATTTTTAGCTCTCAATTGAAAGGGTAATACGATATAAGAACATAAAATATAATAGAGATATTTTTAGAAAATAAGAAAAAAATAAAATTTTGGTTCAACAAATACGACATTAAGAAGACCAATAGCACAAAAATACACATAAATACACAAATATTTATATAATCGAGTAGTTTCCCGACAATGGTGAGGACTCACCTCGAAATAATTTGTTATTGCTAAGCTAAGGCAACCACATGTATTTCAATAAAAATAAATGTTTGTTTTAGATTGATTTGTTGGTCTTCAAATAAAATGACTTATCAAAATAGATATATAAACTGACAAACGAGCTGATAAGCCCGCTGCTACGGGCTTAACAGCTCTTATTATTTACTAGACAATAATATAACAATTTAGGTCCGCTAATAGCCATAGCCGCTGAAGCGGATGGAAAAAAAAACAATTTAAGTTTTCCGATGAACATTGTGTTTCGAAATATACGAAGCCGAAAAATTTGCTACCATTACTAAAAGCATATTAAGAAAAGTTCACTCTAAACAGCAATTTAATTGAAACAACTTAGTGATAACTCATTTTGCCAGAAGATGCAATTTGTAGTGGGGACGAAACATTAGATTTCGTTTCCTCCGGGCCATTATCTTTAGTGGAAAAGTAAGAATGATGTTACGACTCCATACGTGGAAGGCTACATCTATCCCGAAAAGATACTTTCAGCAGATTATTTTTATAGTATATTTGATTCATTCAACCTATAAGTTTATACACTTATAGGTTAAATAGATTCTCATTCAAGTGCAAAAATAAATTAATAAATTCAATCGACATATCTCCAGGCTGTTAATACAATTTATCTATGATTGATTCGGCACAAAATACAACTAATGAATTAACGTCATCTTTATCAAAAGAGAAATACTTACATACAGGAAGTTTATTAAATATTTTTTTCTGTATTTGTTATTAAAATCCAACAATCGTAGATAAAGTACGGTACGCAACTCGTGCGAAAACTGAATTTGCTTTGCTCGTGTGGTTTTACCAAACTTCACACTCGCATGCAAAATGCTACTTTCCATACTAGACGCGTAATATAATATGATGAGTTAGGTTACATAAAACTCAATCCGAGCGCAACAGCCCTCAGCTGAGAATGATGTGCCAGAGCTATCCAAAAGATTCTGTAACATGCACCATTGCGATGATGTGTGACACGTTCTCAGTGTGTTTAATCATGTCAGCCGTATTTAGTACTATCTTGTTTAAACAAACTTCAGCATGATACAAAAAAATAACACAGCAGCAACAGACAAATAAATTGTCCATATTGATTGTTGAGTGACACGAGTAAGGCAATACAAATACGGACTAAGTTTTAATTGACTTTTTAACAGTCATTTAAGTGTTTTGATACTCGTATCATGAGGAGAGTGTAAAAAATCTAATTGAGCTTTCGAACTTTATGAACAAAACAAGGCTCTTAAAAAAGTTTTAAAAAAAATTAGCCTCTTTTACAAGCTTTTATTTAACTTTCAATGTTTGTATGTATGTATATGTATGTTCGGGGTCAAATCTTGCAACTGAATTTAGCAGTTATCCTCAACCGATTGAATTGAAAATTTGCATACTCGTTTTGTTTGGATGACAATGCATGGTTAGCTCAGTGACGTCATTCTAAATACAATATGGCGGGCAGCCCAAGATAGCGCGGACTAGCAATTTTTAGCACGCCCATGATATGGGTATCAAATAAAAGGGTTTGGTGAGAAGAATACGAATAAAATATTGTATTTACAAATATTTCTTCTAAAATCAACATATTTAAAATAAACTAGATTACATATATATTCAATTTATCAGGTTTTAATAAGGTTAAAGGATGAGGATGAAATCTAAAACTAGTTTTAATTATAATAATAATACTAATACCATTTATTAAAATGACGCAGTATTACAATGAATTAATATTATTTTTATAATTGCTTCATTCGGCCATTTCAAATCAGCCGGAGCTGTGGTAACCTTTAAGGTAATGTTCGGTTGCTTTTTATTTTTACATTTATATACATACTTGTGAAAATGGCTATATAAATTAAAATTAATTGTAGAAATAAACTTTACATAACATAAAAACAAAATAAAACTATTTACATGACACAACAGTTTGAATTAAAAATGTTAGGGACAATAACATATTATATAACAACAACAAAATAAAATAACATATTAAGCATTCTAAATAATAGTTTAACCTAATTGAGATTTGCTCTAGTAAATGGTAACTTTATCTCTAGTGTATGGTAACTTTAACTCTAGTAAATGGTAATGGTAATCTTTCTTTACTGTTACAGTATTCACTATTCACTATGTAGCTGTAGCCAGGCTTCCATTCTCTTCCATTCATTTCTTTCGAGCGCCACTCTCCTCCACGTAGATTCTCCATAACACTTCCTCATCTCACTGTCCCACCTTACTCTTGGTCCCCCTTTTTTTTCGCTTTAGATCTATGGGAGTCCATTCAATGATTTTCTTCGACCATCTTCCGTCGTTAGTCCTAACTAAGTGGCCAGCCCATCTCCATTTCCTTTCCGCTATGTCTTTCCCAATATCATTCAATTTAGTTTTCTGTCTGATCCATTCATTCGTTTTTCTTTCGTTGCGACCTATTTTTAGCATGCTCTTTTCCATTCTTCTTACTGCCACCCGTAGTCTATTAATGTTAGCCTTCGTTAAGCTCCAGGTCTCACAACCGTAGCTCATGACAGGCTTAACTACAGTGTTCCACAGTTTAGTTTTGATTTCGGTATCGACGTTTAATTTGAAGAGTTGTTTGTATGAGTTGAAGCTTCTCCATCCTAATGCGATTCTCCTTTTTATTTCCCTTGTCACCCAGTCGTCTTTAGAGATTAGCTGACCTAAATCTATAAAGTCTTCCACTTCTTCTATCTTCATTCCTTCGTCTGTGATTGTGGCGTCGCAATTTATATTCATGGTGAACAATTTAGTTTTGCTGACATTTATGTTTAAACCTATGTTTTTTGCTTCCTTTATTAGGTCTTGAAACATGATCTGAATTTCTTCTATACTTTTCCCTATAAGCACGATATCGTCAGCGAACATAATTTTAGTTAAGTTTTCGCCATTTACTCGGATACCGAAGTCACTCCACTGAAGGCCCTTGAATGCTTCCTCTAAAGTCGCACTAAATATTTTCGCTGATGGAACATCGCCCTGCCTTGTACCTCTCATTGGTTTAATACACGCTTTTGCGCCACCCTTTTTTACTTTTTATGTGTATAGTAGCACTTCTATTTATCGAATCTATGATGTTTACATATATTTTATTCACTCCGTTGTTGTTCAGGGCTGATATTATACTGTGACACTTGACGACATGTTCCACTTCCATTTTCATTATTCCTGCGACATCCTTACCAACGTTTCCCTCTTCTTCAGATCCCCAGCTATATGAGTTTTGATGCATATGATTAGGTGGTGTATTATATAATTCTTGGTAGTAATCTCGTATAATTTCAATTACTTCATAGTCTTCATGCTTTATATTCCCTTTTTTATCTTTTATTGAGATGAGGTTTTTCCTGCCTATTTTCTGTTGTTGTAAGCACTTTTTCAGGCTACTGCCTTGTCTAATGCTTTTTTCCAATTCTTCTATATCTTTTGTTTGGTGCCACATTTCTAATTTTTCTCTTATAACCTTCGATACGAGAGTAAACTCATTTTTCGCTTTATGATTCCTTTTCATTTTTCTTCTCCTTCCCATAAGTTTTTTAATATCTGTCGGTACTGATCTTTTAACAGCATTTATGCTTTTTCCTGAATTGTTTGTGAATGAATTTATTTATTTCGTCTTCTGTGGAACTACTGGTAGGTGCATAAATCTGAATTATTTTATATCGTCCGTATTTTTTATTGTTTCCTAGAGGTTTCAATATGATCTTGGCTATACGTGAGGAATATGTTTTGAAGGATTTAATATTATTTTTTATCTTATCATTGACAAGGAACCCTGTGCCGCCAGTCCATCCTAAGCCGTTGCAGTAGAATCTCGAACCACAATTAAGTTCAATTGAACCTTGCCCGTCTCTCCTTACTTCGGCCAGACCAACTATGTCCCAGTTTGTATTCTCTAGTTCTTCTAATAACTCTACCATTCTAGTATCATTGCGAAGGCTCAGGCAGTTGTAAGTAATAATATTGCATAAAACTTTATTCTTTACTAATGCCCTCTCTTGCTCTCTACGGTTTTGTGGTTGCTATTTAATAATTTTATCCTGAGTTCTATTTTCTAGAGTAAGTTCTTCAATAAAGGGTGCCAAGTTTTGCCTAGTAATTTGTTGTATTAGGTCTGCTCCTAATTGACCTCTGTGCAATAGGCCTAATCCGTCGTTCCAAGTAAATCGCTTGTCTTCCACGTATAACACATCGCGAATTATTTTCATTTTTATTTCTGCGTTACTTTTACGTATTTCCTTTTTGATTTGGCCCAAAAAATATCTTTTCTTTCTTGATTGGAAGGAGAGGTCATCCTGAATAGAGTAGTTTGTTCCTTTGAGCTTCCACGTCCTTTTAAATATATTTATCTTGTCTTCGTGCTTCTTAAGTTCCACACATAAAATACTGTTTTGGCCAGGTTTACTTCTTATTGGACGGATATTTTCTACTTCTATATTTCTTTCTAATTCTAGTACATTATTTATAAAATCGATAAAATTTTCCCCGGTAGTTTGGTTTATCTCCTTGAATATCTAGTCCTCCTACGATGATGTTCCCCTTTCTCTGAAAATTATCCACTTGATCTAGATTCCTATCTAGGAGCTCAAGCTTTGAGTTTACTCGCTTCACCTCTTCCTTAAGTTGTCTGTTTTCTTCTTCCACGTCTTCACTCTGCCATTCAATATCTCCAGGTCCTCTTTGATAGCAAGCTGTTTTCATTCTATAAGTTCACTCATGGCTCCCATTAAATGAGTCATAAGTGAGTCGACAGACATATTTCCAACCGGTATATTTTCTTTACCTCGATTTTTCCAGTTCCGCATCGTTCCTATTACGCTTAATGTTTCTCACATGAAATAGATCGGTGATTTTTTTATTATCAGACATCGTGACAGTGTTATTCCCAAGCTTCAGTTAATGAGAATGAAGTGTTGTTTATATTGAAGATTTCTTATTTATTTATTTTCTGTATCTCTTGTTTGTTTAATTTTATTTGTTGTTCACTAGCCGAACTATATTACCACGAATACTATCTTTTAGTAGAGCGGTTATTTAAATGTATTCCTTCAAATAATTGGAGGTATAAAAAATTAGAGTGATCTAGGGAAGACTCGAACATCCGCCAGATTGAAGAATGAATAAATGTATTACAGTGCCTTAGCCAACTGAGCTACCGTTGCGTTGCTTATGTACAAGTTTGAAGTATATAGTCCTACTAGATTTATGGTCAAACAGTGTCAGAGAACGAAACTGAGTTTTAATATTTGTATTACACTACACTATAGATATTCTAATATAGGTATTAAAGTGTGTTTGATAAAGTAAAAGATAAATTTAGTACATACTGCGATAAATAGCACTGATTTTCTGGCGGGAAATTAAATTTACACAAATATTTAACAAATAGATCCCAGGAATCTGATGCTTTCACGGAGTTGTGACAAAAAAAAATATATTCTATAACATCCCGTAGGTTGCCCGTTCAAGTAAAATATAATATGCGTAAAGTATATGATATTACACAATATTGTCCAAAATTTGTTTTTTAAAACAGTCAAAAATTAACAGTAACAATTAAAAATATTATAACGATCAAGAGCCAGATGTATTCACAATGGCGGATCGAACCGAACTCCCGTTCCCATTTAATTAGTAATGGAAAACATTAGTACGATTCAAATTTATTAATTGATTTAAGAAATATTTTAACATTTTACCCTCCTAGAAAGTTTGAATAATTATTATTTTTATTTAGTATATTTCTAAGCGTGTATTTTTGTAGAGTATGATCCAGTATAAGAGGCCGAGGGGGATTTTGGCTGCTCGTAACAAATCAATCCCCACTCGAAACTCACCCCCCACTCCTACCCGTCAAGTCTTTTTTGAATCGCCTTTCAATCCATTCGTAATATTTTATGTTACAAGACTCCAAGCCAAAACATTCTGCTATGACACCTTTTCCCTTACTGCCTCCAATGCCCAGAGCTTACTGATTTATTCTACCCTCTTTATCTCTATACATAGCGGAATACTACCAAAGCCCTGGTATCATTATACTTTCCAAATACTTGAATGCCATCAATTTCTCTTCGCCGTATTACCGACGTCTTACTTCAGATATATTTATTCCCTTGACTGTGTTTATGTGGATTTAGTTTTTTTCTTTTCCCCTCTCTCTATACCTACTTTAACAGTTGACAAATCTACTTAGGAGGGATTTTGAGTCCTATGTCCTTATAAAAGCTCTCGAGTAGAGATAGGTCACGTAGTATGGTTTTTTTTTATAAATTAATCATGACATTCTATTAATATTAGAGTAGTGGAAATCAATAATCTTAAATTTTTCTTTTTACAATCTATTTACTTGTAAAGACCCCCATAAACGGTCAAAATGATTGCGCAAACATTTTGACATGTATGGGGCGGTTTGATGTTTGCGCAAACGTGATGTTTGACGTGTATGGCTTACATTTGCTCGAAATCAGGTTTGAATAAACATGTTTTGTTTGATCGTGTATGGAGGCCTTAAGATAAATTAAAATGTTGGATTTCGTGGCCTAACAGTAGTGAATGAAACTCCGAGGCAAAAGTAATTGAATAAGTAAGAAAAGCTATTTTTTTCTAAATGAATAAACCCAAGATTAGCTATTGTAGTTGTTTTAATATAAACTAATTGATTTTCCTATTATTAAAATATGTTTGCTATACTTTTCATTCTCTTTCATTATACCTTCTTGAATCCCTGTTTTTAATAAATAGCTTTTATTCCATTTTTAATAAATCCATTTTATGCATAAGCCCAAAAAGGATTAAAGGACCCTTAATGTGCGGACTCTTATAGCCTAGACCCTTTTCCTGCTTACCGCTTTTAGGGCTTCGAAACAAAAAATGTTAATAAAATGAAAAAAAAAAAAAAAAAAAAAAAAAAAAAACACTCTCAGAAACTTATGAACTAATAAGTTACTTTGGCAAAATATAATCAGCCTTCTAAAACTTTATCTTAAATATTTTAAATAAAAGATGGGATTTATTAAAAAAAAATTATCAAATAAAATGGAGATTCATGTGTGTGTGTGTGTGTGGTACATATATGTGAGTGTGGTGTTTTTTTCTTGTCCCCCATTTTACAATTATTTTATTCGATGGGACGTTTAAGGGTTTAGATTAAATAATTACACTCTTATTTTCTTTACTTTTTCCTCTGTATGCCTATAATTCGACCCTCTGCATACCTAAAACATCGATAAATTGACTTAAAACTTTTATTTATTTATTTATTTATTTTTACTTAACATTATTCATATTTAATTTGATAATTTGTATTTATATACGCACTTATTTTCGTCACAGATATTATGCGAGTATACTCCACTTAATAAAAAAATAAAATAAATACGTAATATTGACTTTAGAAGAAAGTTAAGAAAAAATAAATAAAGAATATAAGAGAAGGTAAGGCAACAGAACTAAGTAACTATTTTTGTGATGTAATAGCCTTATGCCTAGGCCGTTGTTTTTTTTGTGATTTTTGTGGTGTTTAATAATGTTATTTTTGATTTAATATTTTAGGTAGCTATTTAGTTTTGGTTTTTTCTACATTATATTTCTAAGTGTCTGTAAGTGGTAAGTGAATATATATTTTTGACTTATGTTTAGAATGGGGTTTCATTTGTGATAGACAGGGTGTGTGGGATGAGATCTTAAACTATCAGGCGGAGTTTGATAAAAATTAGCATACATGTTAAGAAAAATCATACAACAAAAAGAAATTAAGAGATGCATTTTATCTCTAAATTCAAGGCTGCAATTCCCCCAAAAGCTATGCAAAAAACCTTATTATTTTATTTATTTCAAACAGTTCTGACGATTTGATTAAATAGATGTACAATGGCAATATAGTCGATTTAAATACGAATCCAACAATGTAAGTCGTTTTTCCAGGAAATAAACGCAAACAGATAAATGTCGGGTTTAATTTTCCGCCGTAAAAGAGTTATTTTTATGGTATATTTCGATAACATGTTAATAATTAAATGATATTAAGCTGTTTTATTTTTTTATTTTTTATTTNACTCTTGTATTCAAACACAACAAAAGATACTGGCAACTCTTGTATTCAAACACAACAAAAGATACTGGCAACTCTTGTATTCAAACACAACAAAAGATACTGGCAACTCTTGTATTCAAACACAACAAAAGATACTGGCAACTCTTGTATTCAAACACAACAAAAGATACTGACAACTCTTGTATTCAAACACAACAAAAGATACTGGCAACTCTTGTATTCAAACACAACAAAAGATACTGGCAACTCTTGTATTCAAACACAACAAAAGATACTGGCAACTCTTGTATTCAAACACAACAAAAGATACTGGCAACTCTTGTATTCAAACACAACAAAAGATACTGGCAACTCTTGTATTCAAACACAACAAAAGATACTGGCAACTCTTGTATTCAAACACAACAAAAGATACTGGCAACTCTTGTATTCAAACACAACAAAAGATACTGGCAACTCCTGTATTCAAACACAAAAAAAGTTACTGACAACTCTTATATTCAAACACAAAAACGCAAAAAAGTTAATGGCTCTAATAAATATTAGTACATATGTATTGCATATTGTCTAGAATAAATGTTTAAGAGAGAAAAAATCTAACAAAGAAGATATGACGGTAATAAAAACCTATCTGACTAAAATAATTTTATTAGGTAAGCAAAAAAGTCATTATTGATTAATCTTAAAGAAGCATCATATCGTTTTTCCTAAAATAATAGTACAATAAAAGTAGCATTTTGCATGCGAGTGTGGAGTTTGCACCCGAGCGACAGCGAGGGTTGTAAAAACACACGAGCCACAATGGTTTCTTTCACCGCAATAGTGCATGTTATAGAATCTTTTGGTCAGCTCTGGCACATCATTCTCAGCTGAGGGCTGTTGCGCTCGGATAGTTTTATGTCCCCTAGCGCATTATAGTATATTACGCGTCTAGTATGGAAAGTAGCATTTTGCATGCGAGTGTGGAGTTTGCACCCGTGCGACAGCAAGGCTAGTAAAACCACACGAGCAATGCAAAATGCCGTTTTCGCACGAGTTGCGTACCGTACTTTATCTACGATTGTTATATTTTAATAATTAATTCAGAAAAAAATAATAAACTTCCTGTATGTAAGTTCGTATTTATCTTTTGATAAAGATGACATTAATTCATTAGTTGTATTTCGTGCCGAATTAATTATTTCGAGAGGCGTATTATTCTCCTAATACTTATCATAATCACTTGTTGTTTTTCACAAATAACTCTATATAAACTGTTACTTTTATTAAGCAAACAGCAAATTAGTTTTGTTAAATGTAAAAAAACTCGCTAATCGTATGTAAAGGTGGAGAATTCTTCTTTTTTACCACCTTAGGGCGAAATAAAGAGTAACTCTTCAGAATACAAGATAGAGAGAATCACTTTCTACGCATCAAAACAGAGATACAATGTTTATATTTCGTAAAAATCCTAGATAAATATTATTTATTCACACCTTACCCTTATTTATTTAAAAATTGGTCAGAGACAACTCAAACAAACTTTTTTCATATACGAGTTCATAGTTACTTGGCCCAGTGTTTTCCATTTTTATTAGTTTTTCGTTGCTACATTTAATTATTGTTGAAAATGTTATCAAAATATAACACAAAAATAACTTCTCGCCGTGTTCGGGAATCGAACGAGGCCTCTTTCCCTCCGCGTTTAAGCTATTTCTCAGGAACCAGTTTCTTCTCAGGAAAACAGCTTATATCGTTAGATTCGTATTTAAATGGGTTAAATTTTAGAATTTCTTAATCAAAATCGGGAAATAATTTTTTTCAGATTTTGAAGGGGGTAGCGCCCCCAAATTTGGAGATAAAATTAATTTCTCGATTTCGCCTTAGGGTATTATGATTTTTCTGAACATGTGTGCCAAATTTCGCCAAAATCGCCCCAGAAGTTTAGGTTCCAGGCGTCTGCACAGACGACAGAAAGAAATTTTTTTTAAAAAACCACTTTTTTCGACTCAAGGGACCTCAAAGCTTGTAAATCCATAGAAATCTCAATATTTTTACTTTATCTTTATATGGGGAAGTAAAAAAGTCAGGAGGTGTGAAAGTCGTATTGTTTCCCAACTATAAAATCTCATCGTTTAATCCTTCGTTTTATCATCTGATACGAACCGATAGTGTATCACATCGTTACAGCTAGGTATAGCACGTAACAAGCAAGTAAACGTAAAAATTTAACAAAGTGCATTTATAAAAAAACAATTAACACGACGCGACACTTTAGTTAGATAAAACCAGCGAAGCATATTAGTTAACCGGGTTTAGTACATTTAAAAAAAAAAAAAATTAAAAAGTACTAAACCCGGTTAACTAATATGCTTAGCTGGTTTTAGCTGACTAAATCGTCTCCTCTTGTTAAATTTCAGATTAAGATTGTATTAAGTAATACGATATATATATATAATGGTTGACATGGGGTTAGTGTCTCGCATGTGTCGCTCCATTAACTGTATAAACATTTACATTCACAATTAAATCAATTAAATTTACATTCACAACCAGTTAGTCACCACTTCACATAAGCTACCCATTTATATGGACGATGCTGAGTCAACACTGAGCAATATATATTGTTAATAAATAATATATATTCTCTCTAAAAATAAATATTTTTATGACACAGTTTTAAAATAAACCTGTTTAAATGAAGTTAGAAATTAGGTTAAAAAGTAAGCATTCATAAAAATTGATTTTATCATTATACGGATGTGGTATTGCATGACTATCAGGGGGCAAGAAACTTCTAACAAGATTTCAAAGCTCGATTTATTTATTTATTATTTGTGCAGTAAGAAAACTGTCAACAAAATAAATGTTCGCATTTTTTTTTTTTTTTTTTTTTTTTTTTTTTTTTTTTTTTTTTTTTTTTTTTTTTTTTTTTTTTT
>KZ651138.1:394532-417047 GCA_001010745.2 Gerris buenoi | reverse complement strand
CAACGGGGTCCAGGTGGACCCCTTGGGGGTCTATGGAAATTTAAAAGGGGTCTATAGTATTCCAGGGGTCTATTGGGGGTTGTTGATAAATTAAGAGGAAATTAAATATATATCAACATTTATATAGATTTTATTTTTTTACTGTATTTATAAGTAGAAATATTCCAAAAAAAGTAAGTTAAAAAAGGGTCATAGAAAAAATACGAATAGCAATTTGATTGGATTAACTGGGAATCTAAAATGGCATATAATTCATGTCACGGGGAAAATTTTAAGTGGGGATTCAAATGAAAGTATTGAAGAGTAGATTACTTGTTATGCCCCTAAAACTATATTTCTGATGTTAATAAAAATATATACAATGTGCCGCCTGCTGGGCCATAGAAGAAACAGGAACAGCGAATTGATCTGATTAACTGGGAATACATATGGCGGATAATTTATGCCACGCAAAAAACTATGTTTTGGACATTTTGAGCGTGGTATAAAATGAAAGGTATTAAAGAGTAGATTACAATATCTATTTACGCAACTAGAGCAGTAAGGGCGTTATTACAGGCCGAGGGCGAAGTTTGAAAGCACGAGTGCGTTAACGCCCGTGGCGCGTACTAGAGCTTCCTGCACGCCGCAGCCCGGCCAGGAAGCGGCCGCTTCTCGAACTACTAGCGGCCCTGTAATGATAAAGCATGCATTATTACCGGCCCCAGGGCTGTAATATGGAACATTACCTCCCGCTCAGGACAGCAATGTTTACAAGTGGAGGGCGATAGAAATAATTAACACTTATGTGAATTGTNGCGGCCGCTTCTCGAACTAAATTAGCGGCACTGTAATGGATAAACCATACATTATTACCAGCCCCAGGGCTGTAATATGGAACATTACCTCCCGCTCAGGACAGCAATGTTTACAAGTGGAGGGCGATAGAAATAATTAACACTTATGTGAATTGTTCAATTTTCCATGCCATTTTGTCAAAAAGTATCAACATTACCTCCCCCCCCCCCAACCTTTTTTTTAAAGTTGGTAGATTGGCACTTAATCATTTCAACTGTGGTGTTATCATGTCTGTATGTTCTGACTTTATAAATTTAAAATTAAATTTTTAGAATTAAAATTCTTATTTTCTAGATATTTTACATTCTGGAGTTGAAGAATGAGTTAAATAATTTTCTACACTGTGAGAGCATATCACGATATAACAATTAAACTACTGAACTGAAGTTCTTCTTCTCAATATTTCATCTTAGATAAGTTTTTTTTTTTTCTTCATATAATGTTCAATTTGAGAAGCTTTTACTAATTAGAAATTGATGTAAAGCATTATTTCAAAGTTATTTCCGGGCCACTCATAGAGCTTTTACTAAGATACCAAGAGCTACATATATCAATTTCACAAGATTCTTACTTTGCTCGCCTAATTAATAAAGTTTCTACTTCAGAACATTTTTGCGTTTAGAGCTTCTAGAATTTGTGAGGGAGAAAATGTTGATTTTCCGGGTGGCACCACTAAAAGTTAGGACTAATATTTGTATTGTTAAAAAAGGAGATAAAAACTATTTAAACAATAACATGAGGGAATTTCTCTTGGTAACCAGATCGGCAAATTATTTACGTCGATGATAAATTATGGACTTGGGATATGGAGCGAAACACCAAAAAGTCATGCCCGAAACCCAAAACGGATTCAGAAAAGGGCGTAGCTGTATGGATAATATCTTTATATTAAATACGATGGTTCAAAATCATATCAGATTGCCTAAAAGAAAAGTTGTGGTAGCTTTTACATACTCGTATTTCAGAAAATATTTTGAGAGTATGACTCATGCATTATTATTTAATAAACTGAGAAAAATTAAAGTAAGCTTTAAAATTCTAAGGATAATTAAAATTCTCTATGATAAAGCAACAACTAAAGGCCCCCATACACGATGAAACATTTTGCGCAAAATGTTTATGTTACCGACTAAAATTAAAATTCTAAAGGGGCTATTATAGAGTGAAATCTTGTCGTCTTTATTATTTAACCTATTATGGAGTGATATCGGGAGTTTTTTTTTAAACAATAAAGATATTGATGGACTCACCCTAGGCGGTAACTATCCTGGCATATGCTGACGACTTAACCATCCTTACAGATACCGTACCAAAGTTAAATCATGCTCTCCGAATTTTGAAACAATACCGTAAAACTAACGGACTTACAGTTAATACCAAGAAAACTAGTCATCAAATTTTCTAAAGGAAATTTAACTAAAAATGTTATAATAACGGTGATCTCCTAGAAGAAGTGAGCTATTTTAATTACTTGGGTGTATTATTCAGCAGAAGAGGTGAGTTCGAAGAAGCAGTAAACTAGGCTTTGAGTAGGAGTAGATCTGCTTCGGCTGTGATAAGGGAGTCACTGGCTAGAGCTAATTTTTTGCACAAAATGTTATTATGACGGTGATCTCCTAGTAGAAGTGAACTATTTTAATTACGTGGGTATGTTCAGCAGAAGAGGTGGGTTCGAAGAAGCAGCAGTAAACTAGGCTTTGAGTAGGAGTAGATCTGCTTCGGCTGTGATAAGGGAGTCACTGGCTAGAGCTAATTTTTTGCACAAAATGTTATTATGACGGTGATCTCCTAGTAGAAGTGAACTATTTTAATTACGTGGGTATGTTCAGCAGAAGAGGTGGGTTCGAAGAAGCAGCAGTAAACTAGGCTTTGAGCAGGAGTAGATCTGCTTCGGGTGTGATAAGAGAGTCACTGGCTAGAACTCATTTTCTGCACTCTGTCAAATCTATAATTCCAGTGTTATGAGCACGTTATTATATTGTGTCCCCGTGTGGGCTCTAATATACTTAGATAGGTTAGAGCAGCGGTTCTCAACGGGGTCCAGGTGGACCCCTTGGGGGTCTATGGAAATTTAAAAGGGGTCTATAGTATTCCAGGGGTCTATTGGGGGTTGTTGATAAATTAAGAGGAAATTAAATAATTTCTTAAGTAGTCAACTTTAATAAAGGGGTCGATAAAGGAAAAAGGTTGGGAACCCCTGGGTTAGAGTGTGCCCAAAGTTATTTTTTCAAAAATTATTTTTCATTAAAATTCAACATCCCACATTACGTGATAAAGCAGGAGTTTCATTAGATCATATCTCAGTAAGAATTATAAAACAGTCCCTTAATTTTATAGACTATATTTATGATTTGGACGAAACGCCTTGTTAAAAAATGCTTTCGGCGTCTGGTATACCTATACCTAGACACTGTACCTAATAACATGGTCAAATTTAATTGGTTCTCGCATGTCAAAAAGATTCTGGCTAACATAGATACTAACTCTACGGATTTATTACTTTCTACCGTAAATAGCAAAACCAAAAAAACCCTTCTGACAACCTATTCTACAATCCTGAAACAACAAGACTTTGACAATATACAAAACTCATCCTACAGCACGTTATATCGAATTCTAAACAGTTTCAACTCTACAGATTCTACTTACTAAAACCCTCACTTTCATTTAAGCCATAGTCATCCGAAAGTATTAGCACTGCGGGATTAGATAGTTTAAACATTTCCATCAGAGGTATCTTATACAAAATTATGTCTCATAAGTTTAGCACGGTTTTCAATAGGCAGCATATATTTTTGAATTGCCCAATTTATAAGCCTAAAAAAGATGCATTTTTACCTCTTAACATTATAATGATGTTTTGCATGTCAACCCCTTTTTTATGATTACTGTAACTTTTCCCAAAATTAATGATCTATAATATAAGGCAATTTTATGTTTAATCTGCACATATGAATGAAATTAATATGGAACCATCAGTGAGATACTTTTGACTAACCTTCGAATTTTTTTTTTTTTTTAAATCAGTACATATTTAAAGATATAGGTGTTAATTAAAATATGTATAGTTCAGTGAGTTGATTGAGCTATAATGACTCACATCAGGAATTTTTCCCTGATTTTGAAATCGAAACATCATGACATTATAACGAGGTTTGAAGCTATCCCAATTTAGGGATGAAATATCAAAAAGTGTTTTTGTTAAAAACCCCTGAAGACCCAAGTTCTACAAAAAATGTACTAATAAATATAAGGGGTCAGCAAAGGAAAAAAGTGGAAAATGTGTATGTGTGGAAGAGAAACGCATGAGTGAAGATGGCTGAATGTCAATGGGATAATTGGGTCCTACCGTCCAAATATCAATATATTCGGACGAGTAGTTTGAAAAATACATATGTCGGTTCCGATTGTCGGCTGAGCCCTGAGTTTTGCCAATGGAAATAAAATTAGAAAGCATACACTAATTTGACCCAATTACCGGGCTTGGTCCGGATTTTTTCCGATGAAATTAAAAACATTACACACTATACCGGCCCTAATTAAATACTAAATTGGCTCGATTGTCGGCTGGGCCCGGATTTTTACCGATGAAACTAAAAACATTAAACACTATACCAGCCCGATTATTACCCGGATTTTTGCCGACGAAATTAAAAACATAACACACCCCTAACACTAAACTGCCCCTATATATACTAAACTGACCCGATTGTCGGCTGAGCCCGGATCTTTACCGATGGAATTGGATTCATTGAATTAAATTAACTCTCCACATAAGTTAGAGAGTATTATATTAAAAAACATTTTTATCTCTATCAAGTACCAAGATATAAGTAGTTATTCGTTTTGTTAACAACTTTAACTCAAGAAACTTACTCCAAATTATGTGACTTTAGCGAAACAAACACACCAAAATATAAAACATTCAAAATAATTTTAACTCTTACAAAAATTTGTTTTCATCTAGAACCTAATTTAGATTGGATGAAAGACTTAAAATTCACAACATTTTCTCAAACACAACACGAAAGTTAACAAAATTTTGAGTTAAAAGTAGATAAAACAACTCACTCGCTCATTTAAATTCCCAGAATATTGGCTACCTTGTGTAAAATATAAACTCAAATTTAATCGCCAGAGTTAAATATTATGAAATTCAAATAAAAATCTCTCTTAATTGTTTTATTGTGAGTAACATATCAGGCACAGCAACAAACTCAACTGTGATGATTTTTTAATCTCAATAATTTTTTTTTACAATTTTAATTTTAGTTTGCTGGTGGATTTCAATGAAACAAATGAGAAAATGTGGCAACCATAAAACGGAATAAGAATGACGTATTAAGCGTAATAATATACTTATACCTATACATAAATAGATCGTTACAGTGATATTAAACATATTCCGAACTAATAATGACCATAGTCAGTTTATAGATTGCACACTCTTTTTCGTGAAATTCGAAAATCAGTTCTATATTCTGTTGTTATTTTTCGTTATACTTGCAAATCGAGTGTATCATTATTTTGTGTTTACATATTGTATAATTTAATATAGAAGGAAGTTTCGATTTCTGACACAAGATATTCGATACACTGAAAGAGTTTCATTAGAAATGAAATTTGTCTCAAAAAATCAATTTGTATAAAATTAAGTTGTTTTTACCTATATTTTGTAGAACTCATTGTTGGATCATTTTAGTTGGTAATCAATGAATTAGTAACTGTCCGGTTTCGACCATTAATAGTTAATCATCAGTAAATTAATAACAGACCGGTTCGAAAAATTTAGTTAATTATCTGTGAATTTGATAGGCCGGTTTCGACTGATTTAGCAGATCATCAGTGAATTAATGTTAACAGGCCAGTATCGACTACTGCAGTAAATCATCATTAAATTAAAGATGACATGCCGGTTTCGACCAATTTAGTTGGTCATCATTGAACTAAATATGTCAGGCCGGTTTTGACCACTAAAGATAGTCTAAAGTGAACTGATTATTATCAACCAACATGATTGGAACCGGTCTTTAAAACATTAGCTACTTAGGTTTATTTGACAATTCACTAATAAAATATCCTCAAAACGCCTCAAAATTTAAACTTAGTGGGAATATAGATAGAAGGGGGGGGGGGAGGATTTATAGTGTAAATTACGTATATTGTTCCTTATCAATACTACTAACGTAATAATAATTGCCAAATACAATCTTGCGATAACAGCAACAATACTCTGAAAGATAAACTTAACACAAATTTGGATTATATAAATTTATTTTTTATTATTGTATTCGATATCTATAATACCTATAAACTGTACACGTTCTTTAGAATTTAATTAAGTACATAAACTTAACTGATTAATATCGATATAATTGAGATTAGATGGACAAATATACCGACTTCCAACTATACGGATATATCAGCTTACTAATTTGTTTTAGTTAATTATAAATTCTAATGTAATTTAAACATGTAAATACTAAAAGGCTATATTGTCAGTCAGTTTATTATTATATATTATAATAACATTCACATTCGATCATATAAGATTAAATAACGAGGAACTATTATATTAAATAGGTAATTTTAATCATAAATGATGTAGAAATGTAGGTAACATTGATATTTCTTACTGATTTCAATTAAAAGCCAGAAACTTAAGTAAGTTTAGGGAATTAAAATTTATTTTTATGCATTTAAAAATGTAGTCTTAGATACTATTATAAGTAAAATATATGATAAAATGCACCCTATCAATAACATTCATGTCATATCTTAAATAATTATATAAAACAATCTGATGTAAATTTATAAATGTATCTATAAATATATAATAAAATAACCAAACATCGGCAGTATCGAATAAAAAAAATGATACATAAATAAATATATTAAAAAAAAAAAACGACAATAGACAATAACAATACTGAAAATAACGTTTAAAACGATCAAACGGACTTATACAATTACCCGTTTAAGTAAAACTTGTTATAATAACAAGTAAACAAAGTAATAAACCATGTCAACTTAAAAAAACAATAAACAAACAAGTAAAAAAATTATTAGGAAAAAAAAGTGAAATTTTACCATGATGTAACTATAAAATTTCACTGTCATATATATTACAAGTTATTTGTTAGAATTATAAATTAATTAAATTTTTATAAGTCATATTCATTAAAATTAGGCTAAATACATATGTTAAAAAAAAATATTTTATTTTATAATATAAAAGGTAAAATTACTTACACTGTCGTTGATTTATATAGTTTTTAACCAGTTCAACTTATATTCGCGCACGTGGCGCTGTTATTCAAGATAAACGCCATTGAAAATTAACAAATTAAAAACACGAAATTTAAATTGTTTAATATGACGCGGTTATTTTTATTTGTTTATTTCTTAAGATTCCGGCCGTGTAGATTTTTTTTTATACGCTCGAAACGTTTTTAATTAATCGTATACGTTATTGGGGATTTTTAAAAAATAATACTGAGTGGAAAATATTATTTTTTAAAAAAAATTCAATTTGAATGTAAAAAGATGAGATCTCGCGAATATGCGAGACCGAAGTGATACGTAGTACAGGGTGGGAGAGTGGGAAAGAGACTGAATAGGTCAGTCGTTTTCTCGACGAAAACCTTTCACAAGAGCTTAGTTGGAGAGGCAGCCGCTCGAAGCGCTACCAGTTCAATCTACCTACACAATAACATACTACCAGTACGGGGGTCCTCGTAACCCCTTGACTCTCCCCGCAATTTCTCCTCGACGGACTTTTTAAAACATTTTCCCCCATTTTTGACCCCCTTCTTATCCCATTTCCACTATTTTCTCGGTGGGCAAGGAAGGGGACTTTCTTTTCCTATCCTCCCGATTATTGCCGCCCCCGTTTCCATTTTAACCCCCACCCCCTATTTTTGGGAAGCAGTAGGGGAAGAGAACACCCTCCGGTTTTTTCCTTCTTCCATCTCCTCATTGCACCTCCTCTCCTTACCCTTGGTTTTTCGTACTCATTATAAATCCATTACCATTATCATTTTAACCGATTTTTATTTCATTCCTTTTTCTTCCCCACCTTCGGCATAGTCAAAAAATGAATACAATATTTAAACATGCAAATTCTTCATACCTCATGTTTGGATTCCAAAAAAAAAGGAAAAATTATAATCCCATAAATAATTACAATACAATCTGCCAATATAAGCACCGACAACAGATTAATTGGTACTTAATTAGTACTTTTTTCCTTCTTTGTTTCTTTTACCATTATGAGCTTTAGAATAAAAGGGTTATCACAATATCCTTTCAATTCTGGTCCGTCTAATACCTTTACATCCTGGAGATATATGTCACAGAAAAATAAAGGGTGAAGCATTCTTTGATTCAGATCTATTAGGAGAACTGAATGTCTAGTAGGTGCTCATTATTAATTTGTCTAAATGCAAAAACTTGGCTTGTGATCAGTAAATACGGCGAAATCTCTTCCATCTAAAAAATTTTAAAAATGATCTATTCAAATATAAATGCTTACTAGTTCACGATCATATATGCTGTACAATGTATACAATACCCAATGTAGAATAATGATTCTGAACTTGCTTGAAATCTCCATAGAGAAATATAACCCGAAAACATGGATTTCTTTGACGTTTTTAATTATTTATTTCTGTTTTCTGTTTAAATTGTAACAAAACCTGATACTTTTTTTACTACTATCAAAAATTATATTCGATAAAACAAACAGAACGGTCAAATGTACCGTTGCCCGAGAAATTGATGTTAATTTATCTGTTCTAAAGTGTCTTGACTTTGCAACAGAATCTCAATTTTGGAAGGGTAAAGGGATGCAAATTCAATGGCCCTAGAGGGTGAAGGAAAAGAGCCGCTAGGGTCTGTTTCTGTTAGCATGGTAAAAACTGCCATTGAGGCCCCCTCTCCAAGAGCCGGTTGAAAAGAAGTAAGATTTATGCTGTAACAATTTAGGGAAAATCAGTACGGCCGATAGAAATGCCCTAAAAAGAAAGACCCAAGTCCTAGTACAATAAAATTTGTTTTCAATTCTCAATGGGGTAAGAAGTGTCCTACACTAATTGTAGATAATATANGAAACTGCGAAAATTATAATTTAGTCGAACTTTATTTACCTAAGGGGTATTATAATTAAAGAGACAAGTAAAAGTTTTACTTTTCAAATTGTTCAATAGGGAGTAGGTATGACGAATCATGTCGTATCATCGGACTTAGATAGATACAGGCATATCACGTCCTGCGCCTTGGTTTTTGGTGTACGTGACATACCTCCGACTTCATATGAAAATATTGATAATTTAACAATGATCTCGTTACCGTCCCACGTTTAAATTTTGTTAGCTGTTTTAAAGCACTATTAACTATTAATGGAATAAATTTGAAAAATGTTATAGATATAGTTTTTGTAAAAATCAATTATAATCCGTATCATTTACCCTGCTCGAAGTGCAGGGCAAAGGCTAGCAATATGCAGGTATAATAAGAAACAATAAAACAATGCTTGTACATTAAATTAAATTATCGAATACAATAGTTTTTCAGAAAATAGAAGGTTACAAAATCAATTAAGACAGTAACTAGATTTGAATGATGTAACGAGATGAATTTCTTATCGAGATTCAAAGATTGATGGCAAGGGTATAGTGGAAGTGGTTGCAGGTTGCAGGTATAAGGGTTAGGGATGAGGTGGAAGGTGCCTTGGGACCAAACCTCGGTCCTTCTAACCCTTTACAATCAATTAGACCTAATCAATTCATTATATAGAGGCTGGCCCAGATCAATATTGACCAACTTCTACACCAAGTAATTTACCTAAATATCGACAGAAAAAATACTTACCCTTTTTATTACATGGACAATTATTTTAAGGTGGTTGTCTATAAGCCTTTAAACAGATTTTAAGGATAATAAATAACTTTTTTTCATTTATAAATTTTATTTGATGATTGATTGCTGAAAGTCATAAATGATGGAATTATTCCAACGATTTGTGGCATGGAGATTTCTAACTCAAGACATAGACAAGAAAATCAATCCAGTATAGTTCAATATGTGTGTTAAGTGTGAACGGATCTTTAAGGTTAAGAAGAATGACAAATATAAATTCATACCTCGAGCGTTTCTAAAATCCCATCTTACAATCCAACTTAGATGTTGGGACACGAGAATCAAATAGCGGGAAACGTTTTGGAAACTGCGAAAATTATAATTTAGTCGAACTTTATTTACCTAAGGGGTATTATAATTAAAGAGACAAGTAAAAGTTTTACTTTTCAAATTGTTCAATAGGGAGTAGGTATGACGAATCATGTCGTATCATCGGACTTAGCTCATGGTAGATTTTTTTTTATGTGTTCCGATAAGCGGATAAGGTATAAAGAGAAGTGGTATGAAGATCTAAATGTAGAATTCACATTGTGTTTAGAGTTTCTTTCTCTACGCTGTTATCTCCCGTCATTTAATTACAGTGTGATTACTTGATAAACTCGAGGAGAAGTAAATACGATTTCAAGGGGATGTAATGGGACACTCGAATTCCCTCGACGAAAATTCTTCAATTTAAAAGTTACCAAAATCGGACTGGGAACGTGCACGAAGAAAAGTGCTTGAGACACGTAAAGCGGTTTCCTATCTGCGAGTCTCAAAATTAAATACCTTCCCTAAAATTAGATTCTCCCGGCACAATAGAAAAGTTTACAGAAGCGATTCCAAAACTTCTCACTTTTTACTTTAAGGTTAACTGCGATTTCGAGCCCGGTTTCCCGTAACGGTTCCAGACGTAGGAAAACTTTTATCGAAACCCTCCCCTGCTATCGGTTTAAAATAAGATTTAAAGAGAGGGGAGAAATCTGGCGTGCGGTTCTTTGTTAGCGGAGTTTAGAGTTATTTGAAATTATGTTACGTGAGTTTCCGGAGTGAGTCTGAACCGACCCGGTAAAAGGTGTATATGGAAGTCGAAAGGGGTGCTCTTCTTGTCTCGGAGAACTGCTAATTCCATAAAAAAGGAACAAATTGAACTCCGTTCTCTGGAGCCACTTGCAACCCCCCTGGAGAGTAGAATTCTTACGTCCTGCGAATAACCCGACGGTCCGCAGGCGCACTACATCGCCGAGAGTGCTCTTCACCGTCAGGCCGGCCTTAACAACTCGACAATTTTCTACTTCAACCTTTTTAACGATCCTCTCCCGGCACCCCTTCTTACTTAGTCCCCAAGATTTAGAATAGGAAGAGCTTTATGAACTAAACCTTTTTGTTTCGGCACCGGAGAAAATAACCTTTTACTTCCACCAAGCCAAACGACTGGATACAATATAAAACACCGGGTTAGCTGGAATCATTATGCTTCTTAACAAAACTGAAGGAAAGAAGTTGCTGATGTTTTCAACTGGATTTATTTTGTGATTATATTTCTTTTTTATACTTGGCTGTTAATATCTATTATAATGCCATTTTGCTATTGTTTGAGACGTAAAAGAAATGATAGGACGATTATTGAAATGAACAAATAGTAGTGAATAAGAGTAAGGAAAAAAAGAGATGATTAGGAACTGACTTCGACGCTGGACAACAATTGGATAAAGTGGAACAATCTAGGAAAACTAATCCTATAATGTGGTAAAGAAAATCAATGAGAGTAATATTGAATTTATTTTAAAAATTGGGAAACAATTTTACAAAACATGCACTAAAAAGTAAAAAAAAAGTTTGTTTTTTTAACAACCACGGTACTAGAAGCGATCAGAGTATATGCGCCACTAAAGATAAAAGCGAGGGGTTTTATCAATACATGACGGAAACGGTTGATTGTTTGAAGTATGGGGTATTTCTTTATTAGAATAAGGAAATTGGTTTCGTGAGGAAAAGAAATGTTTGGGGGCAGACAAGACAATCACAATGCAGAAGTATACATAGGTGTCGCGAAGTGTGTCAAATTTAAGTTACAAGATTTTTCCGTGACATAGATGTGAATTTAATTAAAAGTGTATAAAAAAATTAAAGATTGAGGATTCAAATAGATATCCAGGCAGATGGTATTTACAGCATCTCACCTTACACTGGCAGCACATCTTTAAATAGAACCTGCATGTCTTTCAGGTTTTAGGAGAAAATGAGGCAGAAGAAGAGGTAAGAAAATTAATTTTGTCAATTCTTACCACATATAAATGCTATATGACACTATAACGAAAGAAGTAAAATCCGGCATTAAGCTAGCAATAGTGGAAGCTTGCCAAGGATATCAAGTGCCGTAATGTTTACGGCATCAGTGAAGTGGAAGTGATGACGATCAATGTACTGAACTGATCAATGTTTTATTTTTATTTTAATTTACAATGAATTGGATCATCGATGGTTTAACATCCGTCGATAATTGTATGATAGAAGAAGAACCGTCAACATTACGATGCTCAACCTGCCAGAATATTTTGTAATAGTGCGAGTGAAACATGGGACTTACAAGAAAGTTTTTAATCTGGCGATGGCTAACTATATTGGTATAACTATATAGCTACATTGGTACGTCAAACTTGTACTTACAGTAAAGCAGCAACAAACTGCAAGTATTCATTTAACTTGTTACCTGTAACAAAGAAAACAGCTTATTCACATTTAGCACAATTCAATAAAAATTTATAAATTACCTATTTTTATATAACTTTAAATAAGAACAACAAAATTTAAATAGTAACATTTTATGTTAGATATGAGTATATTCTATTTTTTAAAAAAATAAAAAATAATTAAAAAGTAACATTATTTTATCCAGTCGCAGCTTTGATTTTTGCCACTTGTTAATATAATCATAGTAACAAACCAAGAAGCTTGAGGAATCGACTTTTTATTTATAATGATAATATTAGGTAGATTTATATTTATATGTTGATGAAAAATATGCTAAATAGTAGTAGTAGTAGTAGTAGTAGTAGTAGTAGTAGTAGTAGTAGTAGTAGAAGTCTAGTACTTCCTACCAGAACGGGTAGAACGAACCACTTGTTCGAACCTAGCAATTAGGTCATCTTTTAGGCCTTTTTTACGCCTCATGGTGAAGAGTTCCAATCCAAATCACATCATCATGACACGGATAGTACCCACCCTAGTGGAGTGCTCCAAAGAAAGTCCCTCGCCCTACTCCGTCCGAGATTCATAGGTGCAATTTAGAGTATCATGTCATGGGATCGGACCCACCACCTCGATTCGCATCGACTTATTGATAGCTGGGCTAGCACGCTGGCTCCCTGATATGCTAATTAAATCAAGGATATAAAACTATTATAAAATCCCAATAATTATTGTAGAGGAAGAGAAAGGTAAATATAAATGTCACCTCGACCCCAAGAATCGAACCATGCATTTCTAAGATTAAGCTAACCACTACTGGAGTGATTTTAACCCTGTTCAAATCGATATTATATATTTAAATGTCTTTCTGCTTACCTCTTTATTAATGTTACCGCTTACGACTGATCTTTTAAAATGTTTGTTAGAAAAATAAATGTTTTACTAAATCCATTCTTGTCATTCGAGAACGTACATGCGATCAGATGTTTTTAAGTAAAAACCGCCATCTTTACCTCTAATTTTTCGCCTTATTATCCATAACTCTCTACTCATTCACAAAACGATTTGATAAACCTTCACTCTGTTGCGGAATGGGCAGAAGCCTTAGTAGGGAGTATACGATTGACGTGAAAGAATAAACAACGAATTACTTTACACTCTTTAAAGAGTTTGGTTCCAGGGTCACATTAGAGAAAGAAAATGTTTATTTAGCTTTCAGAGTTAAGGCAGTTAGTGAACAAGTATTAGCGACTGAAATCGATAGGGAATAGACCAAGGGTTGCTAGTTCCTACTACAGCTTTGATAGGCTTCTACTGATTTCTCTTGTAAACTTAAAACGACCGCTCTCGAACCAATATCTTACCTATCTCTAGACGCAATAATTGTTCACCGATTTTCTCTTTGGGGTGTTAAATTACCTTTCCTAAATGCCAAGGAATAAATACAATCGCTTTATCGGAATAACTTAATGGCAACAATTTGTAAGCCTTAAGTAATCCTTGATTCTAAAATAACCAAAAATATTTTCTTCGTCTTGATTTATGTAGTAGCACATTACCGATAAACAAAAAAGCGACCTGAAGGATATAAAGAATTTCTGAAAGATTTAAATATATTTAATTAAATCCTCATTGCCAACGTAACATACATGTAAAAATTATTAGTCAAAAAAGTGTGAAAACTAGATAAAAATTTAACGTGCCACTAGTGCCATACATCCTTGGGTTTAACCATCTGACCTTGAACCATTTAGTGGATAAATAGAATAAACAATTTATTTTTTCTCTGTTTAACCAAGGGTTAAGCCATCTGAGGCTACTTTCAGAATAATGTGCTTTCCCCTGAGTCTGAAAAGTGTTTTTTTTTTTTTTTTTTTTCTTCTTCTTCTTTTTTAATGTGTGTTATTTGAGAGAGAGAAAAAAGTCTGGACTAGATTGCTTTGATTTTTATCTTGATTTTTTTTTTTTCTTCTTCTTCTTTTTTAGGATACGTAGGCAAAAGCCAAGGACCCTTATATTTTCGCGCGTGTGTCTGTCTGTCCGTCCGTCCGTTGCATGCTCTCAGGGATACACCTTTCGTCCGATGACTTTGAAGTTTGGCATGTATATGTCTTGTACCTACTCACACATGTTAAAAATATAGCGACTTAAAAAAAAAAGGGTAAAAAAACTTAAGGGTTAATTTTTTTTATTTTTCTTCAACACCGTGAGGGGTGTCATATTAAAGGGTACGTCGAGCTGATTACAAAAATATATAATTCTTTGGTTATAACTTTGATAGGGCGAGCGTGCAAAAACTGAAAAAATTCCTGAACATTCTTCGACCAAAAGTAAAGATACCACTTTTTGGAAATTTCGAAAAAAATATTATTTTATATTTTATTGACAAAATACGGTTTTTTTATAATTATGGTCTTTTTGACGTATTTATATGGCTATATTCCGGTTCAATGGCAAAAAAATACTTCATCAGATGTTTGTTTATGTGTTTTGAGAATATCAGACCCATAGGATTGTTCGAAGTAAGCTTTTTAGTATTTTAAAAAACCATCAATAGGGTTCTACTCAAACAATTCAGTGTTGCCTACGGACCCTCGCCGTGTGCTGGCTAGCATACACTTGACCTGTTTATTTAATAAATATCTATCTATCGCCTGCGGTCGGCGAAGACGCGTGAAGCCTAAACTACTTGGCCGATTTATATACAAATTTGGCATACAGATCAGCCACCTGTTGAAAATATAATAAGTAAGTTTAATAATAAATTAATTAGAATAGGCTTTAAATTTAGGATCACAAAATATATGAAATAGTTTTGTATGTACAAAATATTTCACATGGTCAATGATCAACCCTGGTCAACGACCATCAATTCCTGAGGTTTATTAATAATCTTCCTTAACAGTGGGAGCGAGAGGGAGGTTCCTTACTTGAGTATTAGGTTCACAAAAACTCTTTTTAGCACAATATATTTAAAAAGGTAGGATCTAAAAATTAATTTAATAAAAAATTAAGTAATACTATCTTTGTAGTGTTGGAAAAAGATATTTTCTTAACAGGATGAAGTAATCTTTATTTTGTAGTCCCTCTCAAATAGAAGTAATAGAACCCACTATAAAACAAAAGGTATCTTGTTTCCTTGTGACTTTATATCCCACTTAAGATTTAATTAAGTTCCACTTCATTTCTTATTTGAGGTCATAAGAAGGAGATGAGAATTTCTAAATCAAACTCTACCTTAACGTGACATTTTGTCCTTACTCTAGCTATATATTATACCATCTTCTTAGATGGTCAAAATTTAAGTTGCTCCAAATCAATTGTTGGTGACATTCTTTTAAAGAATGAATAGTTAATAATATGATTTTATAGACACGAGGTGAGGATCTGTTCATTAAAAGTACTAACAGACACTACCGTGACTGACTACGTATACATGTTTAGAAGTTAAGCAATGTTCAAAAGGTCACGAGCTTACTACCTCTAAACATCGAGGAGGATTTTCAGGGATGATGGCCAGAGAAAAAAGGGACTCCAAGGTCATTGTGAAGTTAGAAACGTAGAAAGAAAAATCCTAATCTTCTTAGGATTTCGGACTGATGAGACTGGCTACCATAGGATTTGAAACACTGTGTTCAACCCTAAAGTTCAATATCGTTTGACCATATGGGCTCTAATTATGGTGTTATAAATGAGTAATTTTTTATGTGTGTTGAGTTTTGGTTATTTGTGTAAGATAATGAGTAAACATTTGTAACTTCGGTCGCAGTCTTGTCGATTAAATTTTGTGTTGTGTGCCCAGGTCAAACGCTGTGCTAAACGGTGCAATCAAAGGAAGAACTGAGAGATAGGAATTTGGTTAAGGTTTCTGGTTCACATATGTCACACACATTCTTGTTTTCATTCATTTTGATTCTCCAGCAAGTTTTCAGAAGTATATGGTGTTCCTGAACTTGATCTGATGCTATTCTAGATTATAAAATACATTTACCATCGGCAAAGGATGGAAAAGTGGTGGTGGGATGTAGAAGTGAAAATAGTATACAGGATTGGTCCTAGGATGTTTCCTTGGAGTACACCTGTATGTATATGAAAAAATTGAGGAAGTGAAAAGGTGGCAGGACCAAAAAAAATTAAAATATAATTTTAAAAATTAAAATAACTACATTAAAACGATAGAGCTAGACGGTAGGACAAAACTTTAAAAAGCAGGAAAATGTTGTNCATGGAAGAGAATTCCAGCCACTTCACACATCATATCTCTGTACAATGTACCGCCGAAGCGAGAACGGCATAATCATAAGTGAGCCATATAAATCACAGCATCAAGGCAAGGGAATGATCCACGACCTCGTGCTGCCCTTGATTCATTGATGGCCGAGCAGACGTGGAAGTAATTTAATCCACATGGCCACGCTGGTTCTTACGAAGTAGTAATAGTCTTTTGCAATCGTAAACGTAATATTGATTTCTCTAATAATTAGCAATTGTTAGTATGATCTTAATAACCTATTCTACACTCCTGTCAATAAAACCCACTAACCTTAGTTTACTCTCTGGTTTTTCATTGTGTAAAAAGTAGTTCCATGAATTGAATTTAGTTGTTTTACTGATGTATATCTGGACCTCATGATCGTTTCCTGGATATAATAGTGCATTCAGCGATTTCGATTTTGTTCTACACTATTAAATGTATTACTACTTAATTGAATAATTTTAGGGATTTTTGACGTAGTCAAATGAATTGTATAAAAATGATTACACAAGGATTCTTCGATAGACACACCCAGCAATCATATCATCGATTGGTAAAAAAAAATTGTGAATCTTAGTTTTTTTTTGTTTTTTTTTTACATTCTTTCATTATTTCTATTTTGGAGTCCGATCTTTTTCTTTTCTTGTTATTACGATAACTTAAGAATCAATCATTTGATTGAAAGAAAATTTGATTTTTTTTTTTATCTCTAAAAAAGGTACAAGGTCTCTGCTGATTGGATTAGCAGTACAATCTACAAAATAAAGCTCTCTACAAAACTAGATTGAAAATTTATTACTTTTGACACGACGACTTAGGAAATACTAATCATATTTCAACGAAATTTTATACTACAAGTAATCTTTAATATTTGGCCTATTTTTACCCTTGCTCACTTGTTTGATCTCAATATCAAAAAAAGATACATTAATCGATAAAAAAAATAATCTTATTACAGCCTAATCTAAAATTATAAATATTCTGTACCACCACGATTATAATTTCTAATCACAGAAATGTTACAAAAGTATTTAAGTATTATGCTTTGAAGCAGTTATAAATAATTGATTAAAAGTCAGTATTTTACAGTTAAACATCCGTGGCAATTCAAAAATCTTTTTTATCTACATACTTCATTTGCAATTTATCTGGTTTCATAGGTGTTTAAATTTTAACAATGTTTTGCAAAATCACAAGATTCTGCTGACTGCTCCTAACCCATAAATTTAACAACATCTACATTTATAACAAGAAATATAAAACAAAGTTAGGAAAATTAATGGCAATGAAGTTCTGAAGAACATAGTACATTTTAAACTAAGGCTAGGCGCATACATACAATTTTTAATCGCTCGACTATTTAGTTGTGCGTCAAAAAGCTATTGTACCTTATCAGAATTGGTAGATATAGAGATTTATACTTATCTTAAATTAGTTATTTAAGACAACTTATAATTCTTTTTACAGTGATTGTATGGAACTAATCATACTAAATTCAACTTCATCGATATATTGTTAAACGAAAACAACAAATCTTTATTACTCACTGATTGCGATTACTCATTTTTCATTATATAACGAAAAATAATGTATTTTGATGTTTATTTACCAATAAAGACAACTTTCAAAATCCACAAATCCAAAATTAATACACACCAACACCCAACTTAGACCTAAAATTTAATATACAAGGTTATTTCCAATAACATAGTAACTATTTGCTGCATAAACTATTTATTTACTATTGGTGTGTACAGTTATCAATTTACTGGTTTTATGATAAAGTCACACGATGACTTGTTATTCGACATTTCATTAATTGATGAGGTTTCCACATGAATAGTTAATTGAATGGTGGAAAAGCTTTTACCCTTTCGTAGAGAGCCGATGCAAGGCTTATTGGTCGGTTGATTTTACAACTGTGCGGCTGATGTGTTGCGGTTTCAGGCTGCATTAAGAGACACCGAGGTGGAAATACAATTATATGAAGGGACTGTGACATCTCTAGGGGTTTGGAGCTGGTGGGAGCCCCAAACCGTGACTAACGGCCCCCCTAAGCAACACGACACCCTGTAATCATACACTGTCACATCTCTGCTACATGCAAATGTTGCAGCTCTCCTATCTACTTAAATTAAAACATCGTTCCTCTCTTTCACAATCTACTTAAAGAAACGATTATTCGCAGAAAACCACTTGGAGGAGCAGGCTTAAAAGAGGTACGACACTTCCCTTGAACTCTTCAATGTTTAGATTGCGGCTTGAGTTTCTAATATTTACGTCAATTAGTCAGGGTGAATAGTTCAAGCACGGTGCACAAGTGAAAATGAAATATTTTGAGAGAATTTGAAAGTATTTTGTATTTGATTATGTGAAGTGGCTCCTTTCCAATTTCGGATGCCAATTGTAAGGTTTATACAGCTGTTGCACCTCACTAACCCTGTGTGTCATCAATGACAAATATAGTTCCTTGAGCAGACCTAGACCCTTCACGGGCTATCACGCCACGGAGTAGTAATGTTAGTAGTAGTAGTAATAGTAGCAGTAGTAAGGTCCTAATACTAGTACTAGACGGGTAGGACGAACCACTTGTTTGAACCTACTAATTAGCCCCATTTTCCTAACCCCATGGAAGAGAATTCCAGCCACTTCACACATCATATCTCTGTACAATGTACCGCCGAAGCGAGAACGGCATAATCATAAGTGAGCCATATAAATCACAGCATCAAGGCAAGGGAATGATCCACGACCTCGTGCTGCCCTTGATTCATTGATGGCCGAGCAGACGTGGAAGTAATTTAATCCACATGGCCACGCTGGTTCTTACGAAGTAGTAATAGTCTTTTGCAATCGTAAACGTAATATTGATTTCTCTAATAATTAGCAATTGTTAGTATGATCTTAATAACCTATTCTACACTCCTGTCAATAAAACCCACTAACCTTAGTTTACTCTCTGGTTTTTCATTGTGTAAAAAGTAGTTCCATGAATTGAATTTAGTTGTTTTACTGATGTATATCTGGACCTCATGATCGTTTCCTGGATATAATAGTGCATTCAGCGATTTCGATTTTGTTCTACACTATTAAATGTATTACTACTTAATTGAATAATTTTAGGGATTTTTGACGTAGTCAAATGAATTGTATAAAAATGATTACACAAGGATTCTTCGATAGACACACCCAGCAATCATATCATCGATTGGTAAAAAAAAATTGTGAATCTTAGTTTTTTTTTGTTTTTTTTTTACATTCTTTCATTATTTCTATTTTGGAGTCCGATCTTTTTCTTTTCTTGTTATTACGATAACTTAAGAATCAATCATTTGATTGAAAGAAAATTTGATTTTTTTTTTTATCTCTAAAAAAGGTACAAGGTCTCTGCTGATTGGATTAGCAGTACAATCTACAAAATAAAGCTCTCTACAAAACTAGATTGAAAATTTATTACTTTTGACACGACGACTTAGGAAATACTAATCATATTTCAACGAAATTTTATACTACAAGTAATCTTTAATATTTGGCCTATTTTTACCCTTGCTCACTTGTTTGATCTCAATATCAAAAAAAGATACATTAATCGATAAAAAAAATAATCTTATTACAGCCTAATCTAAAATTATAAATATTCTGTACCACCACGATTATAATTTCTAATCACAGAAATGTTACAAAAGTATTTAAGTATTATGCTTTGAAGCAGTTATAAATAATTGATTAAAAGTCAGTATTTTACAGTTAAACATCCGTGGCAATTCAAAAATCTTTTTTATCTACATACTTCATTTGCAATTTATCTGGTTTCATAGGTGTTTAAATTTTAACAATGTTTTGCAAAATCACAAGATTCTGCTGACTGCTCCTAACCCATAAATTTAACAACATCTACATTTATAACAAGAAATATAAAACAAAGTTAGGAAAATTAATGGCAATGAAGTTCTGAAGAACATAGTACATTTTAAACTAAGGCTAGGCGCATACATACAATTTTTAATCGCTCGACTATTTAGTTGTGCGTCAAAAAGCTATTGTACCTTATGGGAGTCCGCATACTATCGACGCGATAGTTGATCGATTAAAAAGTCATAAAACTTCATCGATCGTCTTTTGACTATTTAGTTGAACAACTATCATCGACAGCGCTATGTACGTTGCCATGTATTGGAGTGCGCATACACTCAACTAAACAGTCGATCAGCGATCCTTCAAAATGAGTTTTTCTTACCTTAAAGTAACACTTAATCCTTTTTTTTGGCGATAGAGAGCGCCTCCATATTGTGTATATGGACCAACCAGTTTAATTATTTCACTAAAACTCTGTTCACTCATTCTATAAAACGCAAAAAAATAAGGTTTCTGGATATTCCTTCAGAATAGAATGTAATTCAATAATAATCTTTCGCTTATTACGGGTTGTACACACAGTATCGTATTTTCCTTTTTTGTTTCTTTGTGTTCATATATGTAAAGGAAAACGCAAGTGAATGCTTTTCTGTTTATAATTTTGTACGGGATAGCTCACGAATGCTGGGGGATCTCAATGATGGCAACTAGTTGATTGTATGCGCTCCCCCAACAACTAAACAGTTTAGTCGAGGAGAAATCCAGGAGTTCATCGATTTCGACTCAATAGTTTAGTCGAGGTAAAATTGCATGCATGCGCCTAGCCTAAGAATGAGAGAAAATCGCTTGATACATTTTTCTCTTCATTTATTGGCTTGGTCACGAGGTGAGACTTTCTAGAACAGTTATACTAAATTTAATCCAAATCAGTGCGCGTATAGACCCAAAGCGACTTCATAGACAAAAAAAGAGAAGTATAATGTTGTTTAAAAAAAAAAAAACTTTTCTTAACACGAGTAAATCTCAAATTAAATTTTCGCGCCATATCAATACTTCCTCGCTCAATACTACGTACATAAGAAAGTAAAAAATTGACCCGTACGTTATAAGTTTAATCTTTTTATACATGGTGTCCATAAATTTGGACTTTTCTTATATATTTTGGAAGGTTCGATATGAGTTACGGCAGTTTTTGGGTCTCCGTAATACCTTTGGGGGAAAGAATTCTAAAAGGTTACGGCATTCCAGACCCCCAGCAGGGTCAAGTGGCTCGATAAACTTTAAAATATGAAATTGGAAGAGAGAAAATAATAATGGTTTAACTTTGACCCTTCTTCGATTCTTTGCATTCTCGGGTGTTAGGTGCCCGAATACTGTTATAAATTGTTTAGGTAAAAGATTCTGCTACCAGGAGACTGATATCAAAAAGTTCAAGATGAGATCTGTTCTATAGGATCAGGATCATTTTAAACCACTGCAGGCGCATATCTCAAGGGATTTGAGCATGATAAGTTGGGAATACGACTGCACATGATGACTGCGCATGATAAGTTGGGAATACGACTGCACATGATGACTGCGCATGATAAGTTGGGAATACGACTGCACATTATGACTGCGCATGATGAGTTGGGAATACGGCTGCACATGATGACTGGTGAGTTGAATATAAATTCGGAAAGAATCTTGTTTTAGCTTTTTTCAAGTCAATTTTTATAATCATAAAATTTCAACGATTTAGTAACTTTAAATTGAAAATAATAATTAATAAACAAAAAACTTAATATGAATTCGTGAAAAACACTAAATGAAATAAAATTCGCGGGTGTTGTCTCTTAATGAATAACTTGGTTTAATACTTCCACTACTGGAAGCATCTTCAGGGACGTGGTGCATCAACACGAAGCAACAAAAGGATATACTGAATATACCCTGAAGATGTTTGAGTGGAAGCGAAACGGTATTATAATATATATATA
>KZ651138.1:304169-328994 GCA_001010745.2 Gerris buenoi | reverse complement strand
CCGGAATAAACGTTTAGTTTATGTAACACTATACTCTAAAAAATAATAAAAAAGACAAATGTTTTCTTAAAAACTGTTCTAAGGTAGTACCTACTCGTACATTAGAATGCCAATGAACAAGTTTTAAATTTTCCCGGAATAAACGTTTAGTTTATGTGACACTATACTCTAAAAAATAATAAAAAAGTCAAATGTTTTCTTAAAAACTGTTCTAAGGTAGTACCTACTCGTACATTAGAATGCCAATGAACAAGTTTAAAATTTTCCCGGAATAAACGTTTAGTTTATGTAACACTATACTCTAAAAAATAATAAAAAAGACAAATGTTTTCTTAAAAACTGTTCTAAGGTAGTACCTACTCGTACATTAGAATGCCAATGAACAAGTTTTAAATTTTCCCGGAATAAACGTTTAGTTTATGTGACACTATACTCTAAAAAATAATAAAAAAGTCAAATGTTTTCTTAAAAACTGTTCTAAGGTAGTACCTACTCGTACATTAGAATGCCAATGAACAAGTTTAAAATTTTCCCGGAATAAACGTTTAGTTTATGTAACACTATACTCTAAAAAATAATAAAAAAGACAAATGTTTTCTTAAAAACTGTTCTAAGGTAGTACCTACTCGTACATTAGAATGCCAATGATCAAGTTTTTAACTTTCCCGGGAAAAAGTTGGGTTTATGTTTATGTTAATGGAGCGTAGAATACAGGTTACAACACAAGAGAAAAAAATAATTTTAAAGAAATGATCCTTTGATTAATTAGTCAATTTAATTATCATTAAACTCGGCATTTGCCAAAGGTGATTATGATAATATAAAAGACAACAATATTAAATATTGTTTAAAATCAATAAATATGCTTGGATTATATCATTATATCATATATTATATCATATTAGCTTTGTTTAGAGACAAATTAAAAACTAATTTTGATGTCAATAAACATTGAACAAACATCTTTTTATTAAAAGATACACATCCAAGACCTTTAACGTTATGCTAACAATACATTAAGTGCTTAACACGAAGTTAAACAACATTATAAAGATGTTAGCTTAAGTAATATTCCAACTCTTATTTACTTAAGGTTTAACAAATATGTACTTTTTATTTGTGATAACTGAGACTCGATTCGTAAAAGAAGTCAAATAATAAACACTGGGTGTATAAATAATGGAGAGCATCCTTCTTTTGTTTCTATGGGTGTTTAAACACCCATCAAACCTATGAGTAATTGAAGGATAATGATGATTTATTGCTGAAACAATATTATTATGAAAACAATAAATAATTGAAATTGATGATAANGGAGTTATAATATGACAACTTGATCAATTATTCTTTCTCTATCATATCCAGATTAATTATTATATTATTTTAATTTAAGTCAAAGGAAGACTAGCGATTGGCGTACTAAGTTTTTCCGTCAAAACTTGCCCAATTTTTAGCGTCAAAAACTTTCTCCTGTGACCGAGGTCATTATCAAAACCCCGTGCAATGGTTCGAATCGCAGAGAGGGGAAACACATTGATACGATCATCATACTGATGATTGTATCAAGTAGATGTGAAAAGTGACCGACTCCTTTTCGCTCAGTAGATCATCGGAGTATACAGGGTTTGGGGTTTGTTCACTACGATATATGTAGTCTACGTTGTCAGGGTTAGAATCCGAGCCTTTGAGCTTAATTTCGGTTCATGATAACCCTTTACCTCCCAGGGTAAAGGATGTATGTTAGTCAGGGTCAAAGGATTTTCTAACTAAAATAGCTTCGTCAATGTGTTGGCTGTTGGCTTCCACGGTTGGAATCGTGATAAGCTTTATAGGTCTTCAATAAGTGGCATCACCTCGATAATCAATTATTTCTCAAAAGAAAAAGCATATTGCATAAAAAATAAATTTAAATCAAATTATAATTATTATTAACTACGGGAAACAGTCAGAGAAAAACAAGCTCCAGCGCCGAGGTTTGAACCCGGGCCTCTGTATAGACTTTGTGGAAAATTGAAAGCTTTAAAAATCGGGTCAAGGTATCAATAACGTCAGAAGAAACCATTCTCCCGCGTACCTTAGCTGGTTAGGGCACTGTACTGGAAATACAGAGGCCCGGGTTCAAACCCCGGCGCTGGAGCTTGTTTTTCTCTGACTGTTTCCCGTAGTTAATTACAGAGGCCCGGGTTCAAACCCCGGCGCTGGAGCTTGTTTTTCTCTGACTGTTTCCCGTAGTTAATAATAATTATAATTTGATTTAAATTACTACCAAAATCGTAAAAAATGAATAAAAAATAAAGCAATTTATTCCTAACAAAAAGCAATAGTTCACCTGACTTATTGGAACGAAGTTCCTTATGGCACTTCCAGAGGTTCCTTATATATGCACGTTGCATCGACTGGAGACCGAGAGTGAATCTGAAAAAACGACCAACCATCACAAATCGATCGTCACGAAATTGACCGATGATGATAACTTGAGTAAAAGATGACAGATTTATTACACATGTTTATTTTACCAATGCCCAGGACGAGTTTGTTGGACAACGTTATCAGCTTAAGCAATCGCACGCAACTCTCGCGTAAACTTAAGCTTCAAATGTAAAATTGGAATTTTAGAAAATAAATTCTAACTTCACCTATTCAATGAGATAAGCAACTTTTATAAATATTTGTTATTAGTAAAATCAACATCCACATCGCAATGAAGTGTTAAAGAGCGCTAAATTTATTAAACCAGACTTAAACGTTTAAAATAGAGAAAACAACGTTTTTATCGATGTCTTAAGTTCTAACGTATAATCACTTAAAACATTCTAGAAATGAATTAAACGTTAAAGAGAAAATTAAAAGATGTTAAAATTAAAGGTCGACATAAAATAAACTTGTTATATTGTAGAAATGTTTTTATTTGTGCATTCATTAGTGTCCTTTTGCTTTCTCGGAGAAAAATAAGGCGTCCCTTATAAAAGTATACACTCTACCAATAAAGCCCTTCATTCGATAAAAGCTCCCTCGCCCAAAAAATAGGGCATCCAACCTATCCCATAAGAAAGTGGATTCCCTTCTTCAAGAAAGGTAAAAAGCCCACTAATGAAGTTATTAGATGGAGTGCGTGTAAAGTAAATTTTGACCGTAAAACACAATTGTACCAGGAAAACACTCAACGAAATCTTAAATGGAAAACAATAAAAAAAAATATATTAAAACCACTTTTGAGACATCGGATCAAAAATCAAGTCAAATGGTGAGTAATATAGGAGAAAAATGGAGCGTGTAAAATAACTTTGACTGAAATACAATTGTACAAAAAAACATTGGAAATTAGTAATATTATCTCTGCATGAAATAATTATTTTTGTATAAAAATGAGAAACTATTATGATAGCTGTTTAGTTTTTTGGTCTTTATTACCGTGGAACTTTGCTTATAAATAAACAATACATCGGAAGTTTCGGGAAATATTTATCCTTTTTTTAAGCAAAACTTGTTTCTTTTAGCGAATTTTCGCAGAAAATCAAGCTATTGCAATGGCTTCAAAATTTTTGAAAATTTTCTCCTTTGAAATCCGTTTCAGACCATTCTGAATCGATTCCTAAAATTTTACACTTTTTTTATGTATGTATGTATATTGTATATGTCTGTATGTATATATAAATGTGTCTCTCCAGACGATATCTCTCCTTAGGATGCAATTAAAAATGTCTAACAAATTTTAAAATATCAATAATATCAAAAGATAGGATCAGTTCGTTGGCCAGAATTTTTGGAGTTCATTTAGGGGTTAAATTTTGACCATTTAGGGTCAAAAATAGCATAGAAACGTGTTTTTTTTTCCTTTACTCCTCCCCTCTTATATGAAAATATGATAAAAGTGTATACATAACAACAGTTACAGTACTCTTAAAGAGCTTTCCAACGACATGCATCTTGTAGGGTAAATATACTATTTTGACTTTTGTATCCCGTACCCCTGTGTACCAATTTTTTATCGTTCCAGGCATTTAGGATTTAACAGGAGGTCGATAGATTTTCATTTATAGTACAATATTGTTATTGTAGGTGGGCTGAAGTTTCAATATACGACATGCAAAATGTAGCGCGTTTAAATATCGAGCCAAAAAGTTAGGATTTAACAGGGGATCGATAGGTTTTTATTTATAGTACAATATTGTTATTATAGGTGGGCTGAAGTTTCAATATACGACATGCAAAATGTGGCGCTCTTAAATATCGTGCCAAGAAGTTAGGATTTAACAGGAGGTCGTTAGGTTTTTATTTATAGTACAATATTGTTATTATAGGTGGGCAGAAGTTTTCAATATATACGACACTTAAAATGTGGCGCTCTTAAATATCAGGTAGATTAATAGAAGGTAGATTGGTATTCACTTGTATGCATTGTAGTACTGTATTTCACCGATAGAAGTTCTGAAGATTACTTCAGCACAATATAAACTCTCTAAATTGTATATAAAATGATAACAGAGCTTCTAGCAGACCAAACGGTAATCGAAATGGATTAATAAATTTGACAAATGTATACTGATTACTGATTATCTTCACTTCATGGAAAAAATTGAAAAGTCGATACGTGGATTCAATGCCTAAAAAAATACCCTGATCCAATCTGGTCTAAAAATTATTTTACAGTTCTTAGACATCCATCCAGTTCTAAGTTTCTAATGCATATTCAGTTGGGACACCTCAAGGAGATTCCGAAGCAAATTTAAGTTCTACATTCTCTACATGTGACGCTATACTCTAAAAAATAATAAAAAAGTCAAATGTTTTCTTAAAAACTGTTCTAAGGTAGTACCTACTCGTACATTAGAATGCCAATGAACAAGTTTTAAATTTTCCCGGAATAAACGTTTAGTTTATGTGACACTATACTCTAAAAAATAATAAAAAAGTCAAATGTTTTCTTAAAAACTGTTCTAAGGTAGTACCTACTCGTACATTAGAATGCCAATGAACAAGTTTTAAATTTTCCCGGAATAAACGTTTAGTTTATGTGACACTATACTCTAAAAAATAATAAAAAAGTCAAATGTTTTCTTAAAAACTGTTCTAAGGTAGTACCTACTCGTACATTAGAATGCCAATGAACAAGTTTTAAATTTTCCCGGAATAAACGTTTAGTTTATGTGACACTATACTCTAAAAAATAATAAAAAAGTCAAATGTTTTCTTAAAAACTGTTCTAAGGTAGTACCTACTCGTACATTAGAATGCCAATGAACAAGTTTTAAATTTTCCCGGAATAAACGTTTAGTTTATGTGACACTATACTCTAAAAAATAATAAAAAAGTCAAATGTTTTCTTAAAAACTGTTCTAAGGTAGTACCTACTCGTACATTAGAATGCCAATGAACAAGTTTTAAATTTTCCCGGAATAAACGTTTAGTTTATGTGACACTATACTCTAAAAAATAATAAAAAAGTCAAATGTTTTCTTAAAAACTGTTCTAAGGTAGTACCTACTCGTACATTAGAATGCCAATGAACAAGTTTTAAATTTTCCCGGAATAAACGTTTAGTTTATGTGACACTATACTCTAAAAAATAATAAAAAAGTCAAATGTTTTCTTAAAAACTGTTCTAAGGTAGTACCTACTCGTACATTAGAATGCCAATGAACAAGTTTTAAATTTTCCCGGAATAAACGTTTAGTTTATGTGACACTATACTCTAAAAAATAATAAAAAAGTCAAATGTTTTCTTAAAAACTGTTCTAAGGTAGTACCTACTCGTACATTAGAATGCCAATGAACAAGTTTTAAATTTTCCCGGAATAAACGTTTAGTTTATGTGACACTATACTCTAAAAAATAATAAAAAAGTCAAATGTTTTCTTAAAAACTGTTCTAAGGTAGTACCTACTCGTACATTAGAATGCCAATGAACAAGTTTTAAATTTTCCCGGAATAAACGTTTAGTTTATGTGACACTATACTCTAAAAAATAATAAAAAAGTCAAATGTTTTCTTAAAAACTGTTCTAAGGTAGTACCTACTCGTACATTAGAATGCCAATGAACAAGTTTTAAATTTTCCCGGAATAAACGTTTAGTTTATGTGACACTATACTCTAAAAAATAATAAAAAAGTCAAATGTTTTCTTAAAAACTGTTCTAAGGTAGTACCTACTCGTACATTAGAATGCCAATGAACAAGTTTTAAATTTTCCCGGAATAAACGTTTAGTTTATGTGACACTATACTCTAAAAAATAATAAAAAAGTCAAATGTTTTCTTAAAAACTGTTCTAAGGTAGTACCTACTCGTACATTAGAATGCCAATGAACAAGTTTTAAATTTTCCCGGAATAAACGTTTAGTTTATGTGACACTATACTCTAAAAAATAATAAAAAAGTCAAATGTTTTCTTAAAAACTGTTCTAAGGTAGTACCTACTCGTACATTAGAATGCCAATGAACAAGTTTTAAATTTTCCCGGAATAAACGTTTAGTTTATGTGACACTATACTCTAAAAAATAATAAAAAAGTCAAATGTTTTCTTAAAAACTGTTCTAAGGTAGTACCTACTCGTACATTAGAATGCCAATGAACAAGTTTTAAATTTTCCCGGAATAAACGTTTAGTTTATGTGACACTATACTCTAANAATTATACTCAACAAAAACATTATCTTATGTAGTTCATTTTTACTGTACTATAAACTATAATACAGTAATAGATAAATATCAATTTTTCGTACCGTACATACATAAATTAATGTAAATTGAAACTTACTTCGAAAATTTAACTATACAATAAATTGTATTTATATGTAGATTTAAAAATTCCCCCAAAAATTTTTTAAAATCCCCCCCAATTTTTTTTTTTAATGGCGCACTTTGCGCCATGAATCCTCCCTTTGGGCACCCCTGATTAATAGTACTAATTTTACTGTTTACTTTTAATTTACCTATTAGAATAGAAAGTACTGTAACGTGTCAAGACTTGATGACAATATGACCACTCTGCTGTGGCAAGGATTTTTAACCCGGAAGATAAGGTATGGTTGTACAATCCCAGTCGTAAGAAAGGTGTATGCCCAAAGTTAACATCTAACTGTAAGGGGTATATGGCCCCTATGCAGAAAAGGATAAACGACGTGGTTTATCAAATGCAAGAAAAACCTAGGTCTAAATCCCGGATTGTTCACCTTGACCAAACAGCACCATTTTACAATCGGGACCAAAGTAATGTTCCCGAGTAGTCAACAGGTGTATGTTAGCAATGAAAGCATCACTGGGTTCATCTTCCAGTTCCCTACCTTAAAGGGTCTCATATCACTCTTTTAGTCCTTTATTACATCGTCCATAAGAATGATGAACAGGTATGGAACAGGTATAACTGAGAATATGGCCTTACCGAACACCTGAAGTGATGAGGAATTCTTCTCATGTTCTGTTCTTCTTACATAATTCCTACAGATGACGTAATAACTCTGAATTCTCTTGATGAGGGCTTTCTGTACTCCCCGTTTCCATCACTGTGTAAACGGGGCTTAAATCCTTAATTTTCGCGATAGTGCGGTTTCAAATACCCCCATCATCTCAATACCCCGTCATTTAATGTACAGGAAGAGGGTGATTACTATATAGGTAAAGTACTACATTGCTACTACGTTACTATGTATATGTATACGTGTATATGTATTAGGTAAAGTTAACTACAAACAATAAGTTAATTTAAAAAAATGCATGTGGTGTTGCGGGACACATTTAACTATTTGTACTTTGACTGTTTGTACAAGACGAATTAAGGCAAAATTTAAAATAATAATAATAATATATATATACAGGGTGACTGGCGTTATATGTGAAAAAATGAAGTGGGTTGCTCTACGCCTCAGGGGCTACAAAAAACACTATATAAACCATGGGTTAAATCTTAACCGTTTTTCCGAAAAATTAAATTTTATGATTTTTTAAGGTCGCATGCCTTTGCTCATAAAAACACTAATTCTTCCAAAAGTATAAAAGCTAGAACAAAATTTTTTGTTTTGTTGTAAAGCTGACAAAATTTCCTATAAGTAAAAAGTAATTTTCATTTTCATTCCCTCAAATTACATGACAAAAAATGTATTCAAATGTTATTTTTAAGAAAAAATATAAAAAAATCTTTTTTCTTTGTGGTTCCATAACTTAAAATAGAACCGAGCTTAAACTGTTCGGACTTTAGGAAAAACTTCCTTATTTCCTAAGGTTTCGATCAATATTAATATTATTACCTATTTATAGGGCGGAATTTATAGTAAACTTCGGTGAAAGTAAAAAAGAAACATGTTTATTGTTGCTATTTTTGACTTAGAGGTGAGTAAATAATTGAAAAAAGCAAGGCTGGTTTAGTATACTCACCTATATTTCAACAAAAACAACAATAAACATGTTTCTTATTTTACTTTCAGCGAAGTTTACTAAAAATTCCGTATGAATAGGTATTAATATTAATATTAAAGTAAAATTTAGGAAATAAGCAAGTTTTTCCTGATGTCCGAACAGTTTAAGCTCGGTTCTATTCTAAGTTATGAATCCACAAAGAAAAAATATTTTTTTATTTTTTCTTAAAAATAAAATTTGTATACATTTTTGTCATGTAATTTGAGAGAATTAAAATGAAAATTACTTTTTTCTTATACAATTTTTTTATTTTATTTTTTTCTTATAGGAAACTTTGTCAGCTTTACAACGAAACCAAAAATTTTTTTCTAGCTTTTATACTTTTGGAGCAATTAGTGTTTTTATGAGCAAAGGCATGTGATATTAAAAAAATCATAAAATTTCATTTTTCGGGAAAACGTTTAACAACCCACTTCATTTTTTTACATATAACGCCAGTCACCCTGTATATAAATATCTATANAAAAATTAAAAGGTCCCTGGTTCTATATATATTACGTGCGGAGTTGCTAGGAAATAAGGAACAGTCCCTTTTCCTACCTACCCAGTCTCAGTTTAAAATATTATAAAACATATCACTTCACTACGCAAAAACTTCTGCTTTTATCAGGTTAAAATTTTGCATGCCTGTTTTAATTGTACTTTGGACGATGTGGATGAAGTTTTATTAAAATCGTTACGTTGCAAAGTTATTTTCTCTATTTTAAACGTTTAGGTCCGCTTTGATAAATTTAGCGATGTTTATCACTTTATAGGAGTGTTGGTGTTGGTTTTGCTAAAAACAATTATTTAAACAAGTTGTTTGTCTCATTGAATAGAAGAAGTTTTCCCGACCTAAAATTCCAATTTTACATTTGAAGGTTTACGATTACGCGAGCGTTGCACGTGACCGCTTGGGCGGATAACGCTGTCCAACGAACATGTCCTGGACAATGGTATAAGGAACATGTGCACCAAATTCCAACTAAATCGGTAATATTTTACTTAAGTTATCATCACCGGTAGATTTCGTGACGGTCGGTTTTTTCGAATTCACTACCGGGCTTACAGCGTCCTTATGGCACGTTACCCATAAGGCACTTCGTTCCTAAAATATTTCGAGCGTTTAGTACTAAATCAAATAAAAAGTAAAATAACTTATGACGGGCAGACATACCACCTCTCTAATTAAGACTTTTATTTATTTGCTTAATTTTATTATATTTCATTGACGTTTAGGCTTGGAATATGGTTCTCTTTTATTACTTTTAGGAGACATGGTTGATTCTACACTACAAAATATATTAAAAGTTCCCACACGAAGAACGAATCTAGTGAAAGGAGGTAAGAACTAAGAGCAGTTCTAAAATATTTTATGAATATTTTATTCTATAGTTTTTGCAGATAAATAATGTTGAAATAAAGATTAAGGATAAACAGGTGAATCATTTCCTATCAAGAGTTTGATAAAATTAGAAAAAAAACAGCAGCGATATGGGTCTGATAATAATCAGATAGCTGTAAATTCTTCCTAAATAAAACATTAAGGAATAAGCAGCTGCTTTTAAATGTGATTTCGAGTTATAATCCTATAGAAAGTTTATCTCTAAGTAAATTCGTTCGTTTGTCGCCTGTCTCACGGCTACACTTTTGTCTGATATTAATAAAATTTGGTATATAAGTAGGGTGTCCTAGCTAATATGGAACAGCGAAATACATATCTCTAATTTGAACTTTTTTTGGCAAAAAAAAAAGAAAAAAAATTTTTCAGCAGGGCTCAAAACGTAAGAAAAAAAATACCAATAAAGAATGTTTTTAAAAATGGATTTGGATTTTACGGCAGAAAAATGAGACCTTTTTGAGTGTTGAATTTTTTCCTAAATTTACTACTTTAGCAGTAAAATGGACAAAGTTTCAATTTTAGCAGTTACAGTGCTATCCAGTCCAGACGGCAAAGTAATGCTTGGAGCAAAAAATTTCCAAAAGTAAAAAATTATTATTTTTAGGCATAGAATCCAAATCTAGTCTAAAAAAAAAATATGGCTTTCTATTCAATTTTTTCTATTATTTAAACTGCATACGCTTTTGCTGACATAGAAAATGTTCAGCATTTGTTCTGAAAGCACATTTATAGCTATTATCGAACCCTGAAAACCGCATGATTCTATATATCATGGACCGTCTGGGTATCAAATGAAAGGGTACGTCGCGTCGGGCTGGTTATAATCTTTGATATGGCGAGCATAGAAAAGTTTGAAGTTGATGCGCCAAATTCCTCAGCCTACGTGCGGAGTTGCTAGGAAATATGTACAACGTTATAATTATGTACGTTGATTGTTAAAAAAATATGCAATAATGGTTAGTATTATTGTTTACTTATGGATAAAACACTTCTACTTTTTGAACGTAAGTCGTCCAATTTAGTCAAACATCAGATTTTGTGGAACTTCATTTTAAATATATTTGTACTTTCCTCTAAAGTATTGCACCTACTCAGATTGTAGAAAATTTTAGTAACTGACCTACCTTGTAAAAAATTACCTAGAGATATCTAAATTTTACTATAAACTTCTGCATTTAATAAAATTTTATACCGTCCATATGATTTAAATTTATATGTAGAGGGGTTTACAAAACAGGGTCATATATTGTGTAGCAATCCTATTATACTTGTCATAAGGTGTTGCAATACAGCAGTATATATAAATAGAAATGTGTAAGAAGAAAAAAAAATGTATTTGTATTTTTACTGCAGGTTAAATAACTACGCTTTGGTAAGATTATAAAAATATATTCAGAGGAAGTCTCTAAGATTTAACAATAAGGCACAAGTAAAGCAAGCGCACTTGGCCTAAACGTCATCTGAAACCAGGTAATAAGAAAGACGAAACCGACTGCCTTTGTTCTAAATCGGCCAAGCGGTTGGACGGACGACGGGACCGAATCTTCAACACTTAGTTCAGCGTTGTGTGAGCTTGTATTTACCGGAGTACAGGGCCCACGATCTGTCGGCGGACGGCGAGACTTACTCTACATCGGGAACGATGCTGTATCTGGCGCCAGGACCTAGTGGAGCGCCCTATCGGTGTTCCGCGGGACGGTCATCGATCGGTTTCGCCCTGGAGGAGAAGGCCTGCGTCAGTCGCCTTTCGGCAAGCCAGAAGGTAGCCGGTCCTACTCTGGCTTCTGTTGCGACGTTCGCGTATCTACATCAGACCAGTTATTCATATACGTTCTCCGACAGAATAATTCTAGAAGAACATTTGCCGACATGGTAAGGACTTATTACTATTATTATCCTAACCCTACATTAATAAACTTGACCGTTTAAATAATTATGATTATTTATAAATTTCAAAGTTTTACCGCCAAATTTTTATCTTAGCAAAAATATTAATTTTCTTTTAAAATTTAGAATCCTTGAAATAATACTCCTTGTAATTATTATTTTGCATAAATTTGGATTATAAATTATCACACTAAATTTATGTAATCTTTGTACAAAGTATTTATTTCAAATCTTGCTTCATCCCGCACAACTTCCGCGCAATATTTGTTATTGTTATTATATTAAAGTGTAAATTATTAACATTTACAGTGACTGTCACATTTACTGTAATTTAATTATTTATTGCTATGCCGTTTATTTTAAATTAACAATAAACGGTCAAATTATATTATATTTTATAAATTTTTTTAAAGAAAATTTTAAAATGTTTATATTTACTAAGCCGCTCAAAGAAGTTTTTTTTACAAACTACAATAACAACTATATATTTAAAATAAAATTACAATTAGGTAGTGTGTTTATTCAATTTGTATAGTGTTGGGTTTATTATTAAAAATAGATATGTGATATTGTCAGTAAAATTTNACAACCATTTAATGCAAATTTATTTTTTAATAATAATGCGATTGAATTCAGTTCAATTACTCTTCAATTTACATCATGATAAATCAAATATACCTTCAAACAAAATACTAATCAAGAATATTATACGTTTGAGATCAGTTAGAAATTTTCAAACAAACATTTTTAATTTAATTTAAATTATTTAATGTGGTTGAAATTATTTAAACGTTTGTTATACTTTTACTAAAACTAATCAAGCGATTTAAAGCGATTCAAGACATATTGGGAAACAAATGGATTAATTAAAATTTAATCTATAATTAGTCAGACAGGTTGAGAATGACCCAAGGAAGGGTCAAAATATCAAAATATTTATTTTTAATTTTATCCAAATGTTCTGAAACTTTATTTAAATTAAGGTTACTAGTCTTTTTCACTCTTCTTTTACGTCCTGGTAATCACATGATTGGGTGATAACAGGGGATCTAATATCTTTACTCATCTACTCTATGTGATTATCAGTGTTCTCACCTCTCTGGGAATCGAACCCCACCAGATTTGTCGGTGTTGTGTGACATAGGTTTCAGGCGGTGGAGTTGATGTACAATGTACACTAACCACTTTGCTAGGTCAGTCTCAATTTTTTCTGGTTTCTATTTAAAATTATATTGGTGAAGAAATAGTTTACAAGAAGAAAATATCACTGCATGGATAGAAACATGCTTTACTCTAAATGCTTTTACCCTGCCGATTTCATCATGAAGTATGGACTATGTGTAGGATAATAAACGAAGGACTATTGTATGCAGGATAATAAACTAAAGACTATTGTATGCAGGATAATAAACTACTATGTAGGGAGAAAACAAAGGACTTTTCTATGCGAGGAAACTAAGGACTATTGTATGTAGGATAATAAACTAAAGACTATTGTATGCAGGATAATAAACTACTATGTAGGGAGAAAACAAAGGACTTTTCTATGCGAGGAAACTAAGGACTATTGTATGTAGGATAATAAACTAAAGACTATTGTATGCAGGATAATAAACTACTATGTAGGGAGAAAACAAAGGACTTTTCTATGCGAGGAAACTAAGGACTATTGTATGTAGGGGGATAACGAAGGAGAATTTTATGTAGGATAATGAACTAAGGACTATTGGATGATTAATATAATATTTTTTAAAAAGAATAAGAGTTATCAAAACTATTAAAAATGATTTGGAGTAAGTAAAAAGTAAAAAAAAAAAACAACCATTTAATGCAAATTTATTTTTTAATAATAATGCGATTGAATTCAGTTCAATTACTCTTCAATTTACATCATGATAAATCAAATATACCTTCAAACAAAATACTAATCAAGAATATTATACGTTTGAGATCAGTTAGAAATTTTCAAACAAACATTTTTAATTTAATTTAAATTATTTAATGTGGTTGAAATTATTTAAACGTTTGTTATACTTTTACTAAAACTAATCAAGCGATTTAAAGCGATTCAAGACATATTGGGAAACAAATGGATTAATTAAAATTTAATCTATAATTAGTCAGACAGGTTGAGAATGACCCAAGGAAGGGTCAAAATATCAAAATATTTATTTTTAATTTTATCCAAATGTTCTGAAACTTTATTTAAATTAAGGTTACTAGTCTTTTTCACTCTTCTTTTACGTCCTGGTAATCACATGATTGGGTGATAACAGGGGATCTAATATCTTTACTCATCTACTCTATGTGATTATCAGTGTTCTCACCTCTCTGGGAATCGAACCCCACCAGATTTGTCGGTGTTGTGTGACATAGGTTTCAGGCGGTGGAGTTGATGTACAATGTACACTAACCACTTTGCTAGGTCAGTCTCAATTTTTTCTGGTTTCTATTTAAAATTATATTGGTGAAGAAATAGTTTACAAGAAGAAAATATCACTGCATGGATAGAAACATGCTTTACTCTAAATGCTTTTACCCTGCCGATTTCATCATGAAGTATGGACTATGTGTAGGATAATAAACGAAGGACTATTGTATGCAGGATAATAAACTAAAGACTATTGTATGCAGGATAATAAACTACTATGTAGGGAGAAAACAAAGGACTTTTCTATGCGAGGAAACTAAGGACTATTGTATGTAGGATAATAAACTAAAGACTATTGTATGCAGGATAATAAACTACTATGTAGGGAGAAAACAAAGGACTTTTCTATGCGAGGAAACTAAGGACTATTGTATGTAGGGGGATAACGAAGGAGAATTTTATGTAGGATAATGAACTAAGGACTATTGTATGTAGAATGTAGGGGGATAAGGGATAACTGAACACTGTTGTGTGTATAATGACAAAGTACTATTGTATTTTATCTTCAAATATAAAATTCAATTTTTGTCTATACATTGATAAAAATTATTTTAATTTTCAATTAAAATTGTAATATTATGGGATACTTTTTCATTTCATACATTCTGAAAACTGAAACCGGCCTTAACTTTTTTCGTGTATTTATGTATGTATAATATTGTGCAAGTGTCAGTAGCCACTAGTTCTACTTTATAGACGCAAAGCTGGCTTAACGAAATCCACTAATTTTTTACTGTTACGCATATTATAGTCTTGGTTCCATCAAAACATATTGACTAGAACAGAATTTATTTATAATTTTATAAGAAATTACAGGGAAGCACTTTCTAGTGCTTCGCAGATTATTATTAAGCGTTCATGTTATTAAATTATGAAATAATAAGATTTTTTATTCCCCCATCCTGTTCTATATGAAAATAAAAAAATATAAATAAATTATGGGGAAGGCCTCAAAAATCAAACAAAAAATTAAAAGGTCCCTGGTTCGATCCCCCGGGGGGTCACAATGATTTTAACTGATAATGACTGCAAGGTAAATTAAATTATTTCGGAAAATTTTCGCTGCCCTTAAATAACTCATAAAACTAAGGAATGCAAAATTTAAAAAAAAAATAAATACATATATATTTATAACCTATTTTTCAGAAGCTTTCATGGCACTTCATTAGATTGTTACTCCCCTTATAAACAAAATAGAGGGAGTAACAATCTAAAGAAGGTGTTTGGAATATTCTTCTTTAGACTGTTACACCCCTTATAAACAAAATAGAGGGAGTAACAATCTAAAGAAGGTGTTTGGAATATTCTTCTTTAGACTGTTACACCCCTTATAAAAACGGAAGTGTGATATTCCATTGCCTTTCACTTTGCCCTCAGGGCACCCAACTTAAAATTTTAAATTGGAGTGTATATTTTTGAGAGCATATTTAGATTCTTCGGTGAAAAATAACAAAATTTTACTCGAAACTTTTTTTTTTAACTCCAATATTTTGCTCCCTATAGACCTCTATAGGGAGCAAAATATTGGACTATCTTGCACCCGACAAGATAGCAAAATAACCCTTCCGAAAATAGTAAAAAGATAACACTTATATCGTTATAAAATGTAAACGGTTTGAAATAAATTAATGGAACTTGGGGGATCTGTACCATGTAAATGTAAAGGTAAGTGTGTATTCGCATACACTCGCGTACTAGACTAGAGGCAACCACATATTTGCCCCCAGGCGCTGAAATCTACAATTTTTATACTTCTACCCTTTTATATGGGGGGCATGATATTGGAGATAGAAAAAAAGTTTGAAATAAAATATTCTTATTTTTCACAGTAAAATCCAAATCTACTATCAAAAATATACACAACAATTTAAAATTTTGAAGTTGTGGGCTAAAACAGCTAGCTAAACACGGCTATCAATCTATTATGATTAAATGATTATATACGAACAGTTAATTTTATTTTAAATCTAAAACTAAATTATATAATTAATAACAGAAGTCAGACTGGTATTTCTGTTCCTAATGAACTTTCATATTTCATACACAGTTTTAATGTTAATGTTTTAATTAATTAATGATTTTCGTGATGATTAATTTTTCGGCTGTCAACTATCAAATTTTTTTCACCTCCGAGTGAAAAGATGGGATGCGTGTTGAATTTATCCTGCATTTTCCATTAAAAGTATTGTTATATATATCGCTAACGATAAGGTTAGTTAAAAAGTAAATTGTTTATTCTATTTTCGACCTCAAATACAATCCTTAATTATTGAAACTATCCGTACTTTTGTCGTTACGGTACAAACAAAAAATCAAAACGTATGTACCTATATATATATATATATATATTTCACTGTATAAATATACAGTTTCATCAAAGATTATTTGATATAAACTAAACATTTTTAATTATACCCTACTTTGATTTTTCCCGGGATAAAATATGTATTAGTGTTTAAAGAACTGAATAAATTAAAACTTTTTTAGGTAAGTTTCTTTATTTCAAAAGAAAACCTTTTACAAATAACTACGACTTACGGAACCAAAGAAAGCAATTCATCCAGCTCAAAAATGTATAAAATTATAAATATAAAAGAAAGTATGTATAAAATAAGAATAAAAAAAGCTCTCTTTTACTTAGAACAGAAAAAGGGTTAAGTAGCCTGCTTGAAGACCCCCAATAATTAATACGGACAAAAGCACAAAGCATTTTAAGAAAGGACCGTTTAAGCTACCTTAGAAAAAAGTAAATTTTAATTTGGCTAAAAGGCCTCAAAAGGCTATTTTTTTCATCATTATGGTCCTTCGTAATTTTTCAAGATTACACACACACTGTGTGAATGTAATGCTAACAAATAATAGCAATATTTTTTTTCTTTTATAAAAAAGTAAACATATATAGTCAATGTCTCAAGAAGTATTTTAAGTTCTCATGTAAAATTATCTTTTTAAGTAAGCATTTAAATGGCTGAGTAGGGAAGAAGTGTACTCCTTAGTGGAGGAGTTTGAAGTAGCTAAGAAACTCCTGAGGTTAGTTAAGATGACACTGACCAAGAGCAGAGCTAAGGTTCTGTCGGTAGGAAATGCAGCCGGCCTTATAAGTACCTCAGGGAGTACGTCAGGGCAACACACTATCTCCAGTTCTGTTTATCTTATCCATAATATTATTTGGAATCATGTTTGAAACAGCATGCGCCTATGCAGATGATAGCAAAGAAGATAAACTACGAGAAATGCTTTATGACCAGACCATAAATGCCAGCAGAGGGGTTTTAAAACCAATGAAGAAAATATCAAATTCTTAACAATGCCAACCATACTGGAAATGGTATCAAAATGTTTCAATAGGTAAACTTCGAAGGAGTTTTTCACACTTTTTCTACCTCGGCACAAATATCAACAATCTAGACAGAGACCAGAGTGTATTCTCAACTATATATTATATATATCTTATATTTTAAAGCCAAACATCTCCCCAGGAAAACAAGATCAAACTACTTATACAAAACTCTAATCCGATAGTTGCCTACGTCACTGCGGCTTTAACCTTAACTGCTTCAGTTTAATCTGCGTTAAGTGAGTTGGAACGCAAAACGCAGTGCAGAGAAAGCATGTGAGAGAATAATATACCTGAAGAATATGCCGTTATAGGTAGATGGACGAAGCACTCAAGTTGAAGATGTACTAAGCTTCATAAAATCATTAAGATCAGGATCATTAGATCATATTGAGAGAATGACAGACAACAAAATTCATTAAAAAAAATATACATAAGCACTCTATCATTCGGAATTCGGGAAGAATTAAACACCAGAGGACTCAAAAACATTCTAAAAACTCAAGCCGGACATTCACGTTGAGATATACCTGACAGGGAAACCTGAGCGTATGTGCTATAACTGTGCAGTTACGTCATAACCTGATACGACAGGTAAACCGCAACGTGTATGGCTCTGAAAGTCAGAATTTGGCTACTAGTGGAGGCTTGTGACAACGGAAGCCAATGCCTGTAACACTTCTGAAGCAAGCATGCATAAAACAAATTTTTTATTTATTTTTGTTTTATCTCTGTAGTTATGATTTAAACAGTTGGTTGGGTGCTAAATTTTTTATTTCAATTGCAGATCAAAGGTTAATTGTTTTTTAAGAAAAAAAATACAATAACTATTGTTAGATATATTTAATTTCATTAAAGCTTGTTTAATTTACTATGAACCTCCTTAAATTAACTCTTTTAAGGATTTTTTTATTTATATTTCAAATCCCTATTTTAAAATTATTNCGTGAGTAGTAGACGAACGTATAAAATGTACATAAGTCGCGTTGTCTGACGATCTCAATATTTATTTTGTCACTAAAATCTATTTTCTCATTCACGATCATTTGCACGAGAGTAAAAGAAGACGAATACATGCTTAAATCGCGTTGTCTGGCGATCTCAATATCTATTATTTCACTAAAATCTATTTTCTTATTCACGATCATTTGCACGAGAGTAAAAGACAATAGATGAATACGTGCTTAAATCGCGTTGTCTGACGATCTCAATTCTATTTTTTCACAAAAATCTCATTTCTACTTCACGATCATTTGCACGAGAGTAAAGGATAAACGACGAATGAATGCTTAAATCGCTCTGTCCATCGAACTTGGTATGTACATAATTTCACTGACTGTATATTATTTAACTCGTCAGTTGTCGGGCTATACCTTGCCAGTTGATTGGCTATACCTTGCCAGTTGATTGGCTATACCTTGCCAGTTGACAGGCTATACCTTGCCAGTTGACTGGCTATACCTTGCCAGTTGACTGGCTATTGACTGGCTAAGATTCGGTAGTTAACTGGCTATACTTCGTCAGCTGACTGGCTACAGTCTGTTGAAACCACAATTTAGATTCAACTTCTTTTGTATTATATGCCTTTATTAGGGCTCGGGAAGCGACAGTCTTGGAGTCGGAGCGACAGTCTTGGAGTCGGGGAGCGACAATATTTTTTTGTAAAAAAGTTCAGAGCGATTTAAAAAAAAAAAAAAAAAAAAAAACTTCATTAAATCATTGACTCAACTCATCAAATACACGTTTCTTTTGTTTCGATTCATAAATGAAGACATTTAACGAATTCCTCAATGTTCCCTCGAGCATTGTTAGCGAACGTTTGGGTTCGCTTAGAAGAGAATTTAAGAAAAAATGTTTGTCATATCGTAAATATTATTACAAAAGTGTATTCCGTTTAAGAATGCAATTATTTAAAGTTACATCGACCGCACGTGAGTAGTAGACGAACGTATAAAATGTACATAAGTCGCGTTGTCTGACGATCTCAATATTTATTTTGTCACTAAAATCTATTTTCTCATTCACGATCATTTGCACGAGAGTAAAAGAAGACGAATACATGCTTAAATCGCGTTGTCTGGCGATCTCAATATCTATTATTTCACTAAAATCTATTTTCTTATTCACGATCATTTGCACGAGAGTAAAAGACAATAGATGAATACGTGCTTAAATCGCGTTGTCTGACGATCTCAATTCTATTTTTTCACAAAAATCTCATTTCTACTTCACGATCATTTGCACGAGAGTAAAGGATAAACGACGAATGAATGCTTAAATCGCTCTGTCCATCGAACTTGGTATGTACATAATTTCACTGACTGTATATTATTTAACTCGTCAGTTGTCGGGCTATACCTTGCCAGTTGATTGGCTATACCTTGCCAGTTGATTGGCTATACCTTGCCAGTTGATTGGCTATACCTTGCCAGTTGATTGGCTATACCTTGCCAGTTGATTGGCTATACCTTGCCAGTTGATTGGCTATACCTTGCCAGTTGATTGGCTATACCTTGCCAGTTGATTGGCTATACCTTGCCAGTTGATTGGCTATACCTTGCCAGTTGATTGGCTATACCTTGCCAGTTGATTGGCTATACCTTGCCAGTTGATTGGCTATACCTTGCCAGTTGATTGGCTATACCTTGCCAGTTGATTGGCTATACCTTGCCAGTTGATTGGCTATACCTTGCCAGTTGATTGGCTATACCTTGCCAGTTGATTGGCTATACCTTGCCAGTTGATTGGCTATACCTTGCCAGTTGATTGGCTATACCTTGCCAGTTGATTGGCTATACCTTGCCAGTTGATTGGCTATACCTTGCCAGTTGATTGGCTATACCTTGCCAGTTGATTGGCTATACCTTGCCAGTTGATTGGCTATACCTTGCCAGTTGATTGGCTATACCTTGCCAGTTGATTGGCTATACCTTGCCAGTTGATTGGCTATACCTTGCCAGTTGATTGGCTATACCTTGCCAGTTGATTGGCTATACCTTGCCAGTTGATTGGCTATACCTTGCCAGTTGATTGGCTATACCTTGCCAGTTGATTGGCTATACCTTGCCAGTTGATTGGCTATACCTTGCCAGTTGATTGGCTATACCTTGCCAGTTGATTGGCTATACCTTGCCAGTTGATTGGCTATACCTTGCCAGTTGATTGGCTATACCTTGCCAGTTGATTGGCTATACCTTGCCAGTTGATTGGCTATACCTTGCCAGTTGATTGGCTATACCTTGCCAGTTGATTGGCTATACCTTGCCAGTTGATTGGCTATACCTTGCCAGTTGATTGGCTATACCTTGCCAGTTGATTGGCTATACCTTGCCAGTTGATTGGCTATACCTTGCCAGTTGATTGGCTATACCTTGCCAGTTGATTGGCTATACCTTGCCAGTTGATTGGCTATACCTTGCCAGTTGATTGGCTATACCTTGCCAGTTGATTGGCTATACCTTGCCAGTTGATTGGCTATACCTTGCCAGTTGATTGGCTATACCTTGCCAGTTGATTGGCTATACCTTGCCAGTTGATTGGCTATACCTTGCCAGTTGATTGGCTATACCTTGCCAGTTGATTGGCTATACCTTGCCAGTTGATTGGCTATACCTTGCCAGTTGATTGGCTATACCTTGCCAGTTGATTGGCTATACCTTGCCAGTTGATTGGCTATACCTTGCCAGTTGATTGGCTATACCTTGCCAGTTGATTGGCTATACCTTGCCAGTTGATTGGCTATACCTTGCCAGTTGATTGGCTATACCTTGCCAGTTGATTGGCTATACCTTGCCAGTTGATTGGCTATACCTTGCCAGTTGATTGGCTATACCTTGCCAGTTGATTGGCTATACCTTGCCAGTTGATTGGCTATACCTTGCCAGTTGATTGGCTATACCTTGCCAGTTGATTGGCTATACCTTGCCAGTTGATTGGCTATACCTTGCCAGTTGATTGGCTATACCTTGCCAGTTGATTGGCTATACCTTGCCAGTTGATTGGCTATACCTTGCCAGTTGATTGGCTATACCTTGCCAGTTGATTGGCTATACCTTGCCAGTTGATTGGCTATACCTTGCCAGTTGATTGGCTATACCTTGCCAGTTGATTGGCTATACCTTGCCAGTTGATTGGCTATACCTTGCCAGTTGATTGGCTATACCTTGCCAGTTGATTGGCTATACCTTGCCAGTTGATTGGCTATACCTTGCCAGTTGATTGGCTATACCTTGCCAGTTGATTGGCTATACCTTGCCAGTTGATTGGCTATACCTTGCCAGTTGATTGGCTATACCTTGCCAGTTGATTGGCTATACCTTGCCAGTTGATTGGCTATACCTTGCCAGTTGATTGGCTATACCTTGCCAGTTGATTGGCTATACCTTGCCAGTTGATTGGCTATACCTTGCCAGTTGATTGGCTATACCTTGCCAGTTGATTGGCTATACCTTGCCAGTTGATTGGCTATACCTTGCCAGTTGATTGGCTATACCTTGCCAGTTGATTGGCTATACCTTGCCAGTTGATTGGCTATACCTTGCCAGTTGATTGGCTATACCTTGCCAGTTGATTGGCTATACCTTGCCAGTTGATTGGCTATACCTTGCCAGTTGATTGGCTATACCTTGCCAGTTGATTGGCTATACCTTGCCAGTTGATTGGCTATACCTTGCCAGTTGATTGGCTATACCTTGCCAGTTGATTGGCTATACCTTGCCAGTTGATTGGCTATACCTTGCCAGTTGATTGGCTATACCTTGCCAGTTGATTGGCTATACCTTGCCAGTTGATTGGCTATACCTTGCCAGTTGATTGGCTATACCTTGCCAGTTGATTGGCTATACCTTGCCAGTTGATTGGCTATACCTTGCCAGTTGATTGGCTATACCTTGCCAGTTGATTGGCTATACCTTGCCAGTTGATTGGCTATACCTTGCCAGTTGATTGGCTATACCTTGCCAGTTGATTGGCTATACCTTGCCAGTTGATTGGCTATACCTTGCCAGTTGATTGGCTATACCTTGCCAGTTGATTGGCTATACCTTGCCAGTTGATTGGCTATACCTTGCCAGTTGATTGGCTATACCTTGCCAGTTGATTGGCTATACCTTGCCAGTTGATTGGCTATACCTTGCCAGTTGATTGGCTATACCTTGCCAGTTGATTGGCTATACCTTGCCAGTTGATTGGCTATACCTTGCCAGTTGATTGGCTATACCTTGCCAGTTGATTGGCTATACCTTGCCAGTTGATTGGCTATACCTTGCCNTTATTTATATTATTACTTATTTTATTATTTTATATATATTATATTTATTCTAGTTTGTCCCTTAGCCGCCTTATGAACAGCCAATGTCTAGCTGCCTTAACAGCTTTTGATGATACTCAGGTCTTTATCCTAAATACACCCTTATTTAGAATACCTCGCTCATAGGTACAAAATGAACTAACTCCTTGTCATATAGTAGCCCATGGAGGACTTAAGGCCCCTATACACGGTCAAAATGTTTGCGCAAACATAATGTTTGACGTGTATGGTCTAAATTTGCCTGACATCATGTTTGCGCAAAATGTTTGATCTTGTATGGGGGCCTTAAAGCCTGATAAAGGGCTTATACAACTATTTATGTGATAGGGTTAGTTGAGTAGGGGGGAACACGGGGTTAGTATGTCGTTCCATTAGCTGTATAAGTCTTGCAATTGACACATAGTAACCGGGCAGACTCCACTATGAATAAACAGTTATCCATTTATACGGTGAGTCTGAGACACCGAGCGAGGCCTCTTAACGGGAATCGAACCCGGAACTCCAGCGGGAGAAACGAATGCGTTAGCAGTTAGCTACACCTTAATAGGTGTAATCGAAAGTATTGGCAATCCTTACTAGGTTATTTAAATTCCTTATAGAAAATTGAGAAATTTTAATATGAAGAGATATTTTTGGTAATTTAAGAATTTTACTAATTTTATATTCTAATTGTAATGGTTATGTCTTGTTTTTCAGTACGGCTTTGTGAATTACGCACTGGAGCTTCTTGTGCTCAAGACGTTTGGAGAAGAAACATGGGAGCAAATCAAGTAAGATATGTATTTATTAAATTATAATAATTATAAGGAAAATATCGTGTTCGTAGAAAATTCGTGTTCTCTGAAACGAATAAAGTCATTACACCAATATAGGTATCGATTTGAATTTGAAGCACGAAGTAGATATGTGTGAGTATTTCTTTGACGAATGGGGCAGCAAAATGATCCAGTGACCCTGTTCCTTGTCTAATTGTCTACCGTTCTTCGCTTTTCTCTCACACGTCCTTTATCAGTCCCAATTACATCTCAAATTAACGGGTCAAGAAGAAGAGAAAGAAAGGAAAGAAAACGACGCCCGAGAGATGTGGGGTAGCTTCCGAAGATACGCCCATAAAAAGAACATTGAACGTTAGAATTGACCAATTTAGAGACCCGTTTGGACCTAGATATCCCGTTCCAAGGGACAAACAACTGCCCACCTCTAGAATAGATACGTGAAATTCTCTACTAAAACACTTAATTCTTTCTTTGTTCGCACCTGCGTTATTAAGAAACCAGTAAATGACTTTACTTTGTTATATCTGTTTGTTTTTATCCTTTTCATTTTGTCCCTATTCTATAATTATATTATTTTGTGGTTAAGTCGTTTAAAGTATTTAATAAACCCTTCTACTTCTCAAATCGGCTATATAGAGCAGTAAAAAAAAGGCCAAAAAACAGCCGAAACTCAAAAAAATTAGTAGTAGCAAGAAACTTGGTGGAGATTGGAGATGTTGTGTTCAGCTTCCTGTTGAATATACAATAGGTTTGTTCCAACCGCACTTCAAACTGGTTTGGAACTGTCGACGCATGAGCATTAGGAACAGGGCGTTCCAACGAAGCCCAAACTCAAACTCTGACTGTTAGTCGGCTCTAACCACAACCACACTCTTTTTGAATCACGGATTGGTTTGGTTTGGCAGTCAGAGCAGTCAGCGATCGGAGGCAGGGACTAGTAGTTTGGGATTGAATTTCGGTGAACAGAAACGTAACCTTCCGCTTTATTGTTTTTGTTTTGATTTCGCTCGCCTATTTATTTTCCTTTCTTGTGATTCAAATCTTATTTTTAAAATGATTTTGTACGAATGCGATGATTAATTTTTGTGCATATAATGACATTTTCTATATATTTCTGAAAAAAATAAAAATTGGACCTATTTCCAAGATGTTCTTTTGGTACTTATTCCATTTTCAAACAAATATCGAAAGAATCCGATTTATTTCAGAAATTTTTCTTTCTCTAACAGGACTAAGATTAATATTTGTTTTTTAAAACAAAAGAGCATTCAGGATTATATCAATAAAAATACGT
>KZ651138.1:243878-254404 GCA_001010745.2 Gerris buenoi | reverse complement strand
TAACGAATTAATTTGATTAAAATTGACACTCTCCGCCTCCGACGGAGATAGGTTTAAATTAAACAACCCTAATGACTTATGATTAGATAACATCAATTATTGTAAGTATACTTTATCTAATTTTGTAAACCTAAATTACATGTAGTAATCAGAGTATGGAAAAAAAAGAAATGAATATCTCCAAATAACAATTAAGTTAGATTGTGGAATTGTTAAATTGATTTGATGTATTTTTGTTTTTTATTGTAGAATAAATTTGACTGAAGATGACCTTTAAAGGGTCGAAACGTCTCTAGTAATGGAAATTTAGTTTTCTTATAAAATAGACACCTTAGTAGCCATCTTACCTCGCAATAATTAAATAATAAGGGTGTAGTACTATTAACTCAATATAAAGCAAAATTAGGAAGGGAATTGATAAAACTAAGGATAGAGGGGATGAATAAAAATTTAAAAATAATACAGTAGAGCCACAATAAAAAGTTTCTCAAGGGGATTAGGGAAACAGTCTTGTTATCGAGGTCCTCTTTTGGTTGAGGGTCATGTTATCAAGGTTATTTTGGCTATCAGTTGTGTTATCGAGGTTAATGGGTGGGGATTTCAAGTATTGACTCAATCAAGGTCGACCCATTCCTGTATAGTCACATTATAGAGGTTGCCTTCTCAAAATAACGTGTTATAGAGGTGAGTTATGTTGTGAATTGGAAAAAACCCTGTGTTATTGAGGTTGTTTAGAAAATAATGGTCGCGTTATAGAGGTTAATTTAACATTAGGCGTTATGGCAATCTCAGGGGATTTGAAAATTACACTTGTAATTGAGCTTGTTGTGTTATTGAGGATCGTGTAAGCGAGGTTCTACTGTATTGATACCTAGTCAATCAATTAAACTATTACGAGTTGATAACATTAAATTCTTATCAATGATTATAATCAAATTATAATCATTAGTAATAATGGGAGACAGAGAAAAATAGACTCTAAATAGGGCCCTCCTCATATCCAGTGCAGATGCTCTTTATCCAATTAAGCTACGCGGGAGAATGGTTTTTCTCTGTCGTAACTGATAGATATTCCTGAAGATATAGGAATATCTATCAAAAACCATTCTCCCGCGTAGCTTAGTTGGATAAAAGAGCATCTGCACCGGATATGCGGAGGGCCCGGGTTCGAGTCCCGGCGCTGGAGTCTATTTTTTTCTGTCTGTCTCCCTTTTGTAAATAGTAATTATAATTTGATTTAAATTGAAATTTTAATTTTTTGTCTCCCATTATAATCATTACTAATGATTATAATTTGATTTAAATTTAATTATTTATTGAAATGTTATCTAAATGTACCACAAAAAATTCTCCCCAGCAGGGAATGTCAGAATTGATTTTGAGAATTTTTTGTTTCACTTTTTCTCAGAGCTTTTTGGGGGTATCTCCCCCAATTTTTAGGTAAGATTCATATCTCCATTTCACCTTGGGGTATGATTTTTTTTTTTTTTTTTTGTAAGCTGTTAGCTGCTATGTGGAAAACATCCTCCGGCAGAAGAAGAAGAATAAAAAAGTAAAACAAAAAAAGGAAGGGAGCATGTGTAGGCTAATATCTAGGCACCAGCATGAAGTAATGAGAAAACCGTTCCGTTTTCACTTTTTTTAACAGATAATCCAAATGTCATCGAAATCGGTCAAGTAGTTTAGGCTCCGAGCCCCTTAAGAGACATTAAAAAAATGTGTCTCGTAGTTTTACGAGATCACAATACTTTCTCTCCATGTAAACTATGTTTATGAGATAGTAAAAAGGTACATAAGTAGATCACAGGATAATTGACTTCAAAAAGAAAATAAATTTATTAACAATATACAGATTTATAATGGTAACTACACATATTAGACAAATATAATTTCTTAATAAAAACAAGCTGCCTTAAATATTTTAGGTGAAATTAAATTTTGATAGAATACGTACACAAACATTTACTTTAGAAATACACATGCATATACACACATTTGCTGACAAATAAAAATAAATAATATAATAAGAACACATCCGAATGCCATAAAATGCACAAAAAATACTTGGAATTTTCGAAAACAGAAAAAGAGGAGGAATAAAGAACACAACTCCCACATTAAAATTTTTAATTCGAGTAAAACAATAAATGGCACTCTTCACAAGAACTGTACCATAATTGTAATAAAAGAAACACTGAACTTATGTGTAGTTGAAATATATATGAAATGAAATAATAACATGTGGATTTTTTTTTATTATTTTGTATAAGGTTGATAATAATCGGGTAATGAGCTTAATAAAGCATATTCCACATTATAAACAAAAAAAATCTAAATTAAATAACTCATGTGTAGTTACAGTACACAATTAATTAATCATTTTAAAGAATATACATATTTATTGCTTTGAACATTTCAATAATGGATCTAATAAGACACAAATTATAGCTTTACCGTTATCAAAATTTTACCGTTAAAAGAATATCGGTTTAAAAAACAACGTCTCCATTTCTTAAACTAAAATTAAATAAATTGATTAAATAATTATATGAACTTTTGACTTAGCAACAGAAGATGTATTTTTGTTTTTTATTGTAGAATAAATTTNGTAAGAGTGAGAAGGGGTTTTGTCCTCTTCTTTACAAAACCCGCACACTGGGTTTTGGACCTGCTTGGTCTGAAGTAGGGTTGACAACAACATCGATGTTAGCTAAAACATTGAAAGAAAACATCGATGTTTTTGATACCTCAACATCGAAAGAACAAACATCGATGTTAGCTAAAACATTGAAAGAAAACATCGATGTTTTCGATACATCAACATCGATGTCCCAACCCTAGTCTGAAGGTGTAAATGCTGTTTGAGCGACAAAATCCCATAAGAATGCCAGTAGATAAATAAAGTCAGTCAAAAGAAGACATTTTTTTTAATGGTGAATTGTAATCTAGATCTAAGATAGTTTCCAGATCTGATCTAGAACTACTACTGAACTAAGATAGGCAAGCTAACATCCTAGTTCTGCTAATAAATGCTTTCAGAGTACAGATAGTGCAAAATAATACAAATAAAGGTAGGCAATAACACCCCAGTCAAAGTATTTTGTTTACACTTCCCACCGAACACATTGACAAAATAAAAGTAAACTTGTAGCAAAATTAATGTAACTGTACAAGAAGGGGTTCTCCCTGATAGCCTGTAAGAGATAATAGGAGAAGTCCTATTCTCTTTCTTAAATAATTTTAATTAATACATATTAATATTAAGTTTTTTGTAAAAAGTATTACTAATTTATAGGATATATGTTCCATACGCAAAATTCCGTTAAACACTGAAGCCAATATAATTAACATTCCGAACCCAACCTACTTTCGAGGAATTGAAATTGCTCTATGTACAAAGGCTACATAAAAACTTTTTTTTTTTTTAAATTCATTTTAATAATCCTACCAAACAAAAAGCACTTAAATACAAATAAAAATATTAGGTTAAAAATGAAAAGCAAAAATTTAATTACAAACTATTAAAGAATGGATGTTAAAAGAAAAGTGATCTAAATATTACAGAACATGATCGAACCACATCTGATGAGTGGAATGTATTTCACGTTTCTTTTACGTTCCTAAATTAAGACTAATATTAACATAAGTACAACCTGATATTTAAACTAAAAGTTTCCTTAAATAATTAAATGAGGATGCATTGTAAACCATTGATATATTAATTCATAAATTAATAAGACTAATTTATTCACCATAAAACTTACATTTTTACACTAATGAAAATTATAAATATTAGATTTTTTCTTGAAATTATGTTATTTAATTATTCTTAATATCACTGTGAAAGGAAAAAAGGTTTTAATATATTTATAATACATAATAAATTGATCAAATTATATCTTAACTTTATTTCAATGGCAAAACGAAAGTAGAAATGTAACTTATTATGAGAAAGAAAAACTATTATAATAATTAATCTAATTAAAAATAGAAGAAAAAAAAAATTGAATATTTAAATAGTACGAAAAACAGACTGATATAGGAATTGTGTGACTATAAATTCCTTTACAGTATTAGCTAACTCAAATGTTGTCTTTTTACTTTGAAATGTCAAACAAAAAATACTAATATTCACTTGGAATAAAATTAAATAAACAAGAATGAATATAATCTTATTTATTAAAATAGTAACATGTAAATAGAGAATATATTGAGTTTTAACCGAATTCCAAAACCATAACAGCAACGTAAAAATTTTAAGGATATTTACAGATAGAATGTACATCAAATCATCTAGGAATGAGTAATACTACACCGTTAGTGCATTTTACACTATTAACAAAATTTTATACATAATTTAGTTATTGTTTAAAACATTTTTGTATCAGCCATGTCAATATTAATCTTATAATACACGTAAGGATAGTAGTCAGCTTGTCCAAATCCAAGTCCAGGAATGTCTACGCTCTGCGGGGAAAACAAAGAAATTATAATTGTAGTTTCTTCATAATAATTGATAGAGTTATAAATTATAAGCAGATAAAGGGCTTTGATCATACATCAATATGAAAAGTGAGTGTTCAAAGCCAAATAAAATTATTAACTAGTTCATAGGAATGTGTTCAGCATATAGTATTTTGCACAGGGCAACACTGCTTAGTACCTACATCAAGAAGTATATTTCTCACCTCATTTAGCATACAGTAGAACCTCAATAAGAAGTGTCTCAAGGGGATTAAGGAAACAGTCATATCAAGACAAAGTCCTCTTTTTGTTGAGGGTCGTGTTATCAAGGTTGTTTTGGCTATCAGTCGTGTTATCGAGGTTAATGGGCGGGGTTTTCAAGTCTAGACTTGTTCAAGGTCGATCCATTGCTGTATAGAGTCGTGTTATAGAGGTTGACTTCTCAAAACGACTTATTATAGAGGTTCTGAGTAATGTGAATTGGAAAAAAAAATCCGTGTTATTGAGGTTGTTTGGATAATAATAGTTGTGTTATAGAGGTTAATTTAACATTATGTGTCATGGCAATCTCAAGGGGATTTGAAAACTGCACTTGTATTTGAAGTTGTCGTGTTATTGAGGGTCGTGTAAGCAAGGTTCTACTATATAACTTAAAATTATATAGAATTTTGTCACCGTTGTGACAAGTTGTGAATTGTGTCACCGAATTTTGTCAAATCTTATAGCTCTAAACAGTCAATTTCGTGTCGTGGCAACAATGATTTAATGGATCATAATAATAATCTAATACCCATAAGCAATAGGACTGTCTCAGATTATTCTGATAATGGCAAATAAACTAAACCATCAGTCAAGAGTAGAAATAGTCAAATAGATTACAGATATGGTAAAACTGCGAGAACCCAATGAAAACCCAAACAATCATAATCAAATTACCATGCTTAATCTTAAGCAAAAACTAACAGAGATTAAAGTTAACAATAACACATCTATACCTTCAAATTATACTTACTTCTTGATTTGCTCTTGTGTTAGGTCCTTGCTGAGCACTACTATCAAGATGACCATACAGCTGATTCAATACATCCCTTAATCTCTTGGTCGACTTCTTCTGAGGATGAAGTAACATAGCTTGGAAATTTACAGGGAGACCGTATCTGAAAGTGAATTAGACATGAGTATACCATTAAGTCGAATAAAGATGCATAAAATATATTTAGTTGAGCATTATTAAGAATTAGAGCTTACACTAACAATGGATACTTTCCATAGCTTTTAAAGCTGAAGGGGAGAGAAGGGAAAAACCACCAAAGAAATCCTCTCCATATCTAGGCCGGTACCTTCATCTTACACCTAGGTAGTCATAGTTTTTTTAGAGGTTAATTAAAGAGCTAGATGTTGCAACTAGTAGTAGTAGTAGTCTAGTACTTCCTACTAGAATGGGTAGGATGAACCACTTTTCGATCACGGTTCGAACCTTGCAATTAGGCCATCTTTTAGGCCCTTTTTACACCCCATGGAAGAGTGTTCCAGCCACTTTACACATTTGTACATTGCATTGCTGAAGCGAGTATGATGTGATCAATAGTGAGCCATATAAATCAGAGCATCACGGCGAGGAATCAAACCCCATCTCGTTCCGCTCATGATTCAGTGATGGCCGAGCAGATGTGGTAAGTAATTTATCCCACACGGCCACGCTGGCTCTTGATGTTGCACCTAACTAGCTTAATTGTTCAATGCTTAGTCTCTCCATTAGATTTTTTTTTAAAAAATTTAATAAATTGTACTAAAATATTTCTCTAACAACATACTCTTTATCTGTGCTCCTACTAAAATATTGCCCAATTATAGCTGGTTGGATAATAAATCAATGTGGAATAAACCTAAGGATCTGTGGCCATATTATAGTTTCCCCTTACAACACTATTGTCTACAGCCTGTGCCAAACGAGAGTTAGTGCGTTGACAGCGCGGGTAAAACTAGCAAATGGGGTGGGAAGCCAATGAGAGCTCGAAATTTCCCCGCACAAAAGGTCGGGCCAACTAGGCAAAGATAAATGTTTTTTCACTCAGAGAGGTTGGCTAATCTGTGTGTCACTCTATTCCTAATGCTGTCAATGTACTAACTCTCGTTTGGAACAGACAGTACAGAAAAATTAAAAAAAAAAATATGATTTATTTTTTATTCTTATAAAAAATACAAACCTTAAAACTGATTCCACAAACACTCTTAGGGCTTTAACATGAATCCAAGCGCAAAAGCATTCACTGAAGTTAACTTTAAGCCATCTCACCAAAGGTCCCTAAAAAAAATAAAAAAATAAAAATATTTTAAATAACTTGGTGAGTAATTTTCTGCAGGTTGACTCGTAATAAACAGCTTGGTTTTCCAATAAAATCAGCGTCACAAAGGGATTGAAGTCTGACGATTCTCTGGATATGCCAATATTGATGATGATACATCAAACATATCATATCTCAGACCAAGAAATATCAATATTTTACATCGATGTAGATATTTTGATATATCAAAGATACCAATAATTTCTTTTGATGTTTTGGCAACATCGATGTTTGTCTACTCGATGTCGATATATCAAAAATATTGATATTTTCTTTTGATATCCCAACCCTACTGTCCCTCACTCTAGCCGTCAATATGTCTTGTTGTTGCTTCAAGTAAACATCATGATGCACCATATCCTTGAAGATGTTTCCTCTATTGAAAGCGAAACTTTGTACTTAAACCTCTTCGTGACGTAGAAAACAACCTGTTTATATTTTAAATACATAGTTACTACTAAAAAATTAATTTCAAATTCAATTAACATAAATATTTCAGTTATGTAATTTTGTATACGTACAAACTGCTTCTTCTTATCAGTAACAAGTTTAGTAATCTCACTTTTTCCAGCAGCTAGCTCTTCCTCATTGTAAGTGAATTCCCTAACAATGAACCTAGGAGAAAAAAGTAGTTATTAATAATCATATATATTTACTAATAAGTTAAAATGTTAATACTTTTTTAAACTTTTAAGTTATAGTTCGTGTGATGATATTTTATAGTTATTTATGCACCTAGGGTGTAAAGTAAGCCATTATTCCCTGAGCGAAAAAGTTGGTTCTTGAGGTGAAGCCGAGGGAGATAATTATCGTGAAGGGAATAATGGCACTTTAATCATGAGGTACATACAATATTTTATCTCCAGTTAGGAGAAAATACACACTTTTGTCCATTGCAAAGTTTTTATTTATTATTATTATAAATATCAATAATTATTAGCACTTTTAATAGCAGAGATATAAGAGATTCAATATTAAAAACAAATAAGAATTTGAATTAAACTCAAATAGAAGGTTATTTAGATGCAGGTTATAAACAATTATAAAGAAGGTCGAAAAAGCAAAGTCGCCAACCTGATTTCAACAACTTCATTACATTAGCCATTCATTCTCTACTATTTATAAAACAATTAAGTTGGCAGTAGTTACTTTTTCCCCCTACTTTACTTTTTCACCATACTATTACTTTTTCTCCCTACTTTTTGAGTTCAGGGAAGAAAAGAGCTGCTTTAGTCCCTCTAAACTAATCCAAAATCATAATTTTTTCTCCCTACTGGAGATGAAATAAATTATTTTAAAATGGTTTCAGGAGAGAACTATAATGAGGTAGGCACAAATATATTTTGACTATTGCACTCTAAATGTGTATTCAGATATGTACACGGGGAGAGGTGTAGCTGAGTGGGTAGTGTATTCACCAGTGTCCTTACGCCAAAATATCTAGGGTGTTTAAATTCTAGAGAGGTGAGACAGGTTTCACACACATTATCACATCGTTTAGATGAATAAAGTGACTAGATGGATTAGATTAGAGACTTGATGGATGAGATACTGAGATAAGATGCTAAGTGTACCATTCAGCATCCAGAAATTTTATTCGAACAATACACTTACTTCTTTTCTCTAGCTTGATGCTTGAAAGTATCAGCGACTTTGTGGAACAAAGTGACGGTGAACAAACCGAAATCATTGTCTTCTGTGACCATCTCACTTGATCTTGGGACAATCATATCAGTTAGTTTTTCATACATGCCTTTCCATTCGCTGTATGCTGCCCTAAAACAGATAGGAAAGTAAAATTTAAACATTTATGATTAATAAATAACAACTTTTTCTTGTCGTTAACTAATATTACTCTTGAATCCATCATTATAGGTTAGGGTGGGTTAATGGTTTAATCTTAACCTATTCAATACGTCTTCCTATTCAGGAACGCACTTGCGTGGTGGGTTTAAATAACACCAAATGTTATTACACAATTTAAAACGGGATCTTTTAAAATAATTTGTTGTAATAACCCTTATAAAAGGGTTCTGCCTGAGACTCAAGGATAATAGCGGCAGAGTGCAGAAGGGTGATTAGATCACCTAGGGATGCCAATCACCAGCAGCCTTTGAATGGCATGGATCACGAGTGGATCCAAACCATGTTATTCCTCACCTCTGGAAAAAAATTTAAACAGCAAACAGTTCCAGTAAGCTTTTAATGAAAATTAATTAACTGTCCTTTCATCAATCCGCTATTTATAAACCTCCGTCTATATTCTTAATCAACCCTGTGGATAATCCTTTAGAAAATTAATATATCTTGTTAATTAAGCTGTTAAATATTACAAATACACTTACTTAGGAACAACTACAAGGAGAGTAGTCAAATATTCAGAATCCAAAATGAAATGATCTTTTTTCACTAAGTCAGCCAAATTTCTGGTCAGCAGACTTCCTCTAAAAAAATAAAATAAAATAGTAGATAATTAGTATACAAAAAACCAGAAGATAACTCACCTTAACTTAAAACTAATTCCAACAACAATAATTAAGGAGAATTTATTAATTAGTTTAACAACTAATATGTAATGTTAAAAAGTGTAAGGAGCAAAAATTTAAGGGAAATTGCTATCATGTGAAGAAATATCAGCTAAAATAAAAATAAGATTACATTCCTTGTCCTGTATTTAGAGTTGAAAATTTGAAATAAGATTACTTTTTGCATCAATCACATTTTAAATAAGCAAGCTGAAATAAGGTAAGGTTAATTTAAAAAGCTGCATTACTAAGATTTTGACAAGGACATAAGCTCAGCATTTTTTTTTTTTTTTTCTTTTCAGGAGACTTAACAAGTCTGAAGCAGAATGGCAAAGCCAAAATTTTACTGCATTAGCAGTGTTAATGCTGAATAGCTGGCTGGTAAGGTAAGAGTGAGAAGGGGTTTTGTCCTCTTCTTTACAAAACCCGCACACTGGGTTTTGGACCTGCTTGGTCTGAAGTAGGGTTGACAACAACATCGATGTTAGCTAAAACATTGAAAGAAAACATCGATGTTTTTGATACCTCAACATCGAAAGAACAAACATCGATGTTAGCTAAAACATTGAAAGAAAACATCGATGTTTTCGATACATCAACATCGATGTCCCAACCCTAGTCTGAAGGTGTAAATGCTGTTTGAGCGACAAAATCCCATAAGAATGCCAGTAGATAAATAAAGTCAGTCAAAAGAAGACATTTTTTTTAATGGTGAATTGTAATCTAGATCTAAGATAGTTTCCAGATCTGATCTAGAACTACTACTGAACTAAGATAGGCAAGCTAACATCCTAGTTCTGCTAATAAATGCTTTCAGAGTACAGATAGTGCAAAATAATACAAATAAAGGTAGGCAATAACACCCCAGTCAAAGTATTTTGTTTACACTTCCCACCGAACACATTGACAAAATAAAAGTAAACTTGTCCACAGCATGGAAAGAGTTAATGATGAATTTAATCGTAAAAGAATATTAAAATTAAAATAAATGAAAATCAACAGCAGTCGAATATTAGTAATTCATAAAATGTGTTTTTATTCTTACGTCTGCTTCTTCTCCATATTTTGAAGGCTGCTTTTCAAATTATTGTACGAGGTTGATTTAGTTTTTAAATCGGCATCAATCTGACTTATCTGTTTGCTGATGATGTCAGCAATGTTTCTCAGCGATTGTTTAATGGGATAGTCTGAA
>KZ651138.1:204594-233098 GCA_001010745.2 Gerris buenoi | reverse complement strand
GGGGGGGGAGGGGGTGAGTTAAAAGTTATCATTATAGTGTGAAGAAGGGGGGGGGGAGTGTAAAAATTGTTATAAAATCGCTATTTTGGAATATGTGGGCCAATAGACGGGTAGGGCCGCCAAAAACTTTTGTTTTATCATCTTACTTTTGGGATTCTGAATCAGTAATTTTATAGTTTAGTTGTGTGACCACCGGGTTTAAATTATTAAATTTTAATTATAAGATAAGAGAGTAGAGATAACATTTACCGCGCTTTTTTGATAAAAAAAAAGGCAGATGAAAATCTGTTTGGCATGGTCATGATGTATTAAATCATCTTAAAATATGATCACAATATAATATGGATAATTTAATCAACATTTTGTTTGGCATTACAAATTATAAAATACTTATCTGCTTATATGAAAATTATTTTGAGACTAAAATTAAATCCATTAGTATGTCCAGTAGAATGCATAGTAGTAATTTTGAATAATACTTCTTTAATATAAGAATATGTATTTTTAATTATAAATATATGTATTAATACATAGAGAATGGAAGGGCCTGTGCATAGTTGTAGTTGTTTATAACCTTTGTCTTGATAAACAACTACAAAAAAAATGAGAGAGAAAGGAGAAAGAAAGAAAAGGGATAGAACAGACCACAAGAACTATAGAGGAATTAGCTTAACGTTTGTTTGATGCCTAGAAAGTACTCTCGCAATCTTGATATAAAATAATGATAACCCCGGATGCTCGGGAGGGAACAACAAAATAAGAGACTACTAGTGTGGGTTCAGGGCAAAGCTGTCACCATAGACCATTAGTTCACAGTTTGACAAACCTGGAAATTCCTTATAACCACCTGACATATGTTTGTAGACTTCCAGAAAGCATATGTCAGGGTTGCTAGGCAGACAGTGTATCAAGCGATACTTGAACTGGGAACACCCAAATCATTATGATGCACAAAACTCCGGAACGACCTATATGGCTCTATCGAGGGATGTGGTTGAAGGGGACATACAGCCAGGGTCTGATGACAAGAGTATCGGATGATCTGGAACTAGTGAGTTAGTCAGCCCAGGGGTCTATGGAGTCTAACGAGCCAATGAAAGAAGAATAATACTGCTTTGATCTTGCTTCTTTTTTATTGTTACATATTAGATAAAAAAAAAAAGCTGGCCACTTAAATATTTTTTAATTTTTCAATATAACATGGGACAAATTAAGGGATCACTTTAATCCGAATATATTAGATAAGTGTTGGCTATAAATTGCAGAAATTTGTATTGAAGGTAAGTGAAGACCATACAAGTGGTGATATTATACTTACATCTTAAAATCCTGTCACAATTTAATTTAAAATTAACACTATCTGAGGCTGTTAACAAAGACTCTACTTCCTATAAGGATAAATCTATGTGGACAAAAAATTACCTGAGCACCTATTTATCTGCCTCCGCCTGCTTTCATAAAGTGAACACGATATGTACCTGCATGCACTCTGGCCCTATCCTTGTGAGGTCTTCAGGTTATCCACTATAAAGACCCTCCAAGCACATGGCTTATTGAGCCATCATACTGTATTATAGCAGCTAATCTTGCCTTTGCTTAGCAGATATATTTTCTTCTAGTATAACTGTTTCTTTCTACTCTGACTTAGGGTAGTGACACTTCGCCACATGTGTAGCGCCACCTAGGTGGCGGCTAGACCGCACAACGGTCGACTGTGTAGTGCCACCCAGGTGGCAAAGTGTCTCACTAGCCTTAAGGTGATACTGGGATATTATATAGCATTACATATTCTTCACATTATAAGTCTTCATTCCCTATATTAAATTATTTGAAATAAAATACATTATCTTTGGATTACTCCCATTTTAATTAATTTTTAATGAGTTCCCCCAAGAACGTCGCATTGCACCTTAAAATTCTGTTTAAGAAAAAAAAGGTGTTTTATTTTCAAATGTATCTCTACTAGGGTATTATGTTTCACCAATTTTGTAATAATTGATCCATTTCTCCAGTAATTATCAGTTTGAATAATTTGAACTCACCAATGCAAGTAATACCAGAGTGATCTAAATCAAAGTTATATTCGACCTAAACTAATATATACTCCCCGTCAAAATTAACGCACCACTTTTATATTTTTATGCTTGCACAAAAGCCGTTGAATTAGGATATTTTTTCTATAGTTTTCATCTCGGGTGGACCTATTTCGCCTCTGTCCATTATATCCACACTTCTGGAACTGCCGAAAAGCTTGGCCGATTGTAGTGAGATAAACTCCTAGTCGCCAACCAACCTTTTGAGAAAAGCCTTTCTTAACCCTTCACTATGGGTTTAATCGCATTCTCCATTAATTAAATTTGGAGGTGTACTTATGTTGACACATACAAACAACTGTATTAATGTAATAAATGTGTGAGAGCTCTCAATTAATCAATGACAAATAACTTTTACTCATTAATGATGATGATTAAATATAATTAATGATAATGATTAAATACGATTAACGATGATGATTAAATATGAGATGATGAATGATGATGATGATTAATGACATATTAATCATCATTATAAATTAGAGATAGTCAAAACAGAGAAATATAAAGGTGGTGCGTTAATTTTGACGGGGAGTTTAGTTAAATTGTGTAAGTCAATGGTTAAGAAACACTGTGGATAATTCCAAGACATCATATGACATTTCCATTTTTGACATTAATACGTCAGGAAAATGGTAATGGACGTAAAAAGTTGGTTAATTTGGTAGAACGTTTCTAGGCGAAGTTACTCAATATATGTGTTGGTTTCAGTCAGATACATCCCGTCAGATAGTGTTTTGCGCTGGTTTTTAGGAATACTAATCGTACTTTGTTCTGTATAGTAATTTTAAATGTGTTTATTTATAAGCTCATTCTTCCTTAGATANCTCTGTCGATCATATCCACACTCCTGGAACCGCCGAAAAGCTCGGCTGATTGTAGTGAGATGCACTCCTAGTCGCCAACCAACCTTTTGAGAAAAGCCTTTCTTAACCCATCACTACGGGTTTAATCGCTTCCTCAATAGTAAAATTTGGAGGTGTATTCATGTTGACACATACAAACAACTGTATTAATGTAATAAATACGTGAGAGCTCTCAATTAATCGATGGCAAATAACATTGAATCATTAATGATGATGATTAAATATAATTAATTATAATGATTAAATATAATTAATGATGATGATGAAATACGATTAACGATGATGATTAAATATGAGATGATGAATTATGATGATGATTAATGACTTATTAATCACCAGTATAAATTAGAGATAGTCAAAACAGAGAAATATAAAGGTGGTGCGTTAATTTTGGCGGGGAGTGTATTTTAAGAAAGATGTTAGAATTTGATAAAATCTTATGCATAGAATTTTAAAGTTGGAAGAATAAAAAAAATCTAGATTTTTATAGCAAATCCATTGATTTTGTCCTTGGAGAAGTCTTTTCTGGGATGTATTGTAATCATTCCAGTTGTGCTCATCAATTATGTATTAGTCCGTCTCATCTATTACATATTATATAACCCTTCGACTAAACCCTTTATGGGCTGTTGTGCTACAGATTTTTACACCCACAAATGTAAATTTTAAATATAGTACACTTATGGCAATCCAAATCCTTAAAGCAAAGGGAAATAGTCCAGATTTCCCCAAAATCTGTGAGATATTTCTTTTAACTATATACATTTTTTGTTTTTACATAAATTGTGTTATTCATAATTCTAAATGGTCTGAAAGTTAATGTTGAAAAAACCAAAGCAGTAGTATTCTCGAGGGCAACTAAACACAAAAAACTGCGACATCTGACATATAATAATAATATAGTTGAGTACACCAATAGCTTTGTTTATCTAGGTGTTCCTTTTACATCTTCTTGCAAATTTAGGCAGGCATCAAAGCACTTTATCTCAAAGAGCTCTCTTGCTGTAGCTAAGGTACGGTCAATACTGAGCAGAAGTAAATCTGATGCATGGGCTACAAAGGTTACTCTTTACAACTCAATTATTGTATCTACACTTTTGTATGCTGGAGAAATTTGGGCTCCCAGATATATTGATGACATTGAAGCAGTTCAGTGTAGATTTTTCAAGTTTTTGCTTCACTTGCCTCGTTGCACCCCACATTATATTCTTAGAGTGGAGCTTGGTATTGCAAGCTTAGCTTTAAACATATTTAAGGGCATGTCTGCGCTTTGGCGAAGAATTCTAAAAATGGATGAAAGTCGATTACCCCGCTTATGTCTGGAAAAGCTAATACGCTTAGATAATCAACATAAAAATATACCTAACCTCAACTGGGTTTCCCAATTCAGAAGCTTTTTACTAACCATAGGTTCTCCCGAATGTATTACCTCGGATTTCTCAGTGTTTAATGCTAACTATAATAATATCCTGAAGAAATATGCTAATCATTGGTTTAGTGTTGACATAAACAAAGTTCTGAATAGCTCTTTCGCACCAATTTATAGACACCTTACTGACTTCAATCCCAATGGAGAGAAACATCTGCATTTGAGATGCCCAATTCATAAAATAAGAGTCATCTGTCAACTAAGACTGCACTCAACAAAATTTACCCAACTCTATCTTGATGGTACCAAATATGTGTTTGACTCTGCTAAAGCATGCCTGTTGTGTAAAAGTGAATATGATGACTTGGAACATTTCCTATGCAAATGTCCTTTCCTAAAAGACCTGAGAGCCAGGTATCTTAGATTCTTCGATTTAAGTAGCATATGTCATCTTTTATTTAATCTTGATTTATTTAAGCTCAATCAAATTTTTTATTTCACAGTAAATGCGTTACCGATTAGATCTCTCTCTAAGTAGTATTTTATTTCCATTACTTATAACAACGCCTTATATATGTCCATTATTTTTACTTAGTTATTTTTTATTTTATTTATTTATTATTAGTATTATTTTATTTTTAAACTCATTTACCACTTCCTGAATCATTGTTTCACCAAGTAACATTATATTTTATAGTTTTGTATGTCAAGTAGGCGATCTACTGTAATTATATAACATAATTTGTGTAGGTCATGTATCAAACGCTTCCCCGATCTTTATATTGGCTATTGTTTATTTTAATTTTTGTTTTTGTAGAAGATTGTATTATTATCTTATTAAATTAATTATTATTATTCATAATTCATGTTATTGCATTTTTTTTTACCTCAATAAGCATATGAAACTTACGTATTTAATTGTTGGAGCATGAGTGACTGAATACAACTAAACCACATGTACAGAATATTAAAAGTTGGTGAAATAAATAAATACAGTTATAACAAAAACAAATTCTTTATTCAAGTAAATATATTGTCATAATTTAATCACAGAATTAATGTCACTTAAATTAATCTAGGTTTATTTTTAACCCTTTAACGCCCGGGTATAAAAAAATGCACTAGGTTCTTAAGACTAGGTGGTCCACTAGGAGGACTCCCTAATAATTTTAATATAATTAATGTCGGACCTCCTTATAACGAACTTCTGTACAGCGAAAATCCCTATGTAACAAATTTGTTTAATGTCCCTCGGATTCTCTATACTAAGTGATTCTATAGTAAAATAAATTCTATATAACGAAATTTCTATACAACAATTTTTTTTTCTGGAAGCATCGAGTTCTTTGTATTGAGGTCCGACTGTATATTTTATTTATTACATTTAATTTAATTTTATTATAATTAATTTTTTTTTTAATTTTTACTGCAGGCGTTTTTACTAGCATTTTTGGGCATTCCTCACATGGACCACAGAGCAATAAAGGGTTAACATAAAGAGAGATATAACGACTTAATCATAAAATAAATTGACTAACAGTTATCAAATAATAAAGAATGATTGTATCTTAAATTAATGTCATAAATATTTTGTCATAGACAGCTCTGCAAAAATAAGGTGTCATTGAAGAAAATGAAAACAAATATCAATTTTTGACTTTGAAACGTACAAAATAAATAAATAATTAAAATCAAGAAATAAAATAGTTAGCGGGAACTTTTATTATTAATTAGTAACTGACAAGATGATAATAATAGTACGGCCACATAGATCCCAGCAGCTATCCAACAATTAAGTGCAGACTGAAAAATAAATAAATAAATATAATATTAGCAAAATATATTAATAGAATGGTAGCTAGTCACTATAATGCACTTTTGTTACACAGTAAGTTTTGGCTTAAATTCTGACTTCAGCATTGAGCCTACACTCGTTCACCCAGCATTGAGCCTACACTCGTTCACCCAGCATTGAGCCTACACTCGTTCACCCAGCATTGAGCCAACACTAGTTCACCTAGCATTTAGCCCCCACTCGTTCACCCAGCATGGGACCCAGACTCGTTCACCCGGCATTGAGCTAACACTCGTACACCTGGCATTGAGCCCACACTCGTTCATCCAGCATTGAGCTCACACTCGTTCACCCAATATTGAGTTATAAGTAGGTATCTACTTAATTAATGACTACGAGATTAGGGACGTCAATTATATTATTATTAGCTGATAAAGGGCATGCTAACTCAATGAGATCCATAGCATTATTAGTTGTATAGTATTATTAGTTGTGTAAGCCATTTTGTTCTCCTTTACTGTCCCCTTTATATTTATTAGTCTATTTTTATTTGAGTCTTCAGGGGTGATTAAAAGGAACACATTTTTAGAATTTTTTATTTTTAAAAAAGACGAAATTTTATCCCTTGACTGGGATATCTTCAAACCTGCAAAAAGTTTATTTTTTTATAAGTTACAGCCAAAAATTAAAAAATAAATAAAATTTAATTTTGTAAGCCCTTTGGCATGCATAAGGAGTCCATATAGGCTGCTGTGCCGTAGACGATATTTATGATGGTACTTAAGACGATATGTATGAAGTTTTGGTAAAAGATGTTGCTAAAAACATATTTTTCTCTATTTTAAATGTTTAGGTCCACTTTTATAGTTTTAGCGATCTGTATCAGCGTTGTTGGTTTTACTAAAAATAAATGTTCGTCTTATCCAATAGGTGATATTAGAATCTTTTCTCATCTTAAAATTCTAATTATAAATTTGAAGCTCATGTTTATATAAGTGTTTCACACAAACTTTTGGATGGATATTGCTGTCCAACAAACTTAGCTTGAGCATTAGTAAAAGGAACATGTATACTAAATTTCAACTAAATCGGTCAACTTTTACTCAAGTTATCGTCGGACTCGTAAACGTTACTGACAGAAGCTCGTTACAATTATTAGGCTGTATAGTGGTGTGTTTTAACAAGCCTGAGATCTATTTGGTCTCATTCAAGAGTAGTGGAGAGACGATCATGAATGAAATGGATGAGCATGAGCACTTTAATTTTCTGTAAATTTATTTTTTTTTTTCATAAAATTAATGAGTATATTAATTAATTTTGTATTTGTATTGCTTGTTTATCAATTGTTATATAAGTCAAAAAAACATTTTAAGAAATTTGTTAAAATAATAAACAACTATCAATCCTTAACTTTCAAAGAGAAAATGAATATGTTACTAAATTTTAATATTCACTTAGCTACCAGTGACATGATTATTTAGGGATAGCTATATATTGAAATAAAATTGTCACTTGTATGTTTAATAAGACGTATTCAGTAAATTAGGATGGTAAAATTAAATTAGGAATATTTACAATAAAAAACTTTTTATTTATTTTAGTATTACTCACTCAAAATATTAAAATATACTTTTTTTAAACTAAGGAAGTTATTTCATGTGTAGTTAACTTTTTTTACATTTAACGATAATATTTACGGCTTTCTTTGAACCGTAAAAGACATTTAAAGTTAAGGATTGAATGTACCTAGAGACTGTCCATCTCTAGACAAAATTACAATAAAGCATAAACTAAATGCCACAACCAATGCCGTTAGATATTTACAGAAACTTTTTTTTAATAAATGCTTACCGCTTTGAACGCTTTATCAGCGTTTTCATGGAGTTCATCAATTGTACTTGTAGCTTTCAAAGGCAAATCGGTTACAAAAGCTAGACTGTGAATGTAGTACAAACCTCCCATTATACCCTAGAAGGAAAATACCATGCAATGTTGATGAAAAAGTACAAAACAATGAATATGTACAAGCTTTAGTTTAAATGATATTAAATAAGAAAAATCTTTTACCAGAACACATGCAGAAAGAAAATTTAATAATAGAAGAAATATTTTTTAGATACTAGAATATTTGCAAATTTTAGATAACTTAAATATTGATAAGTGTCGATCGATTAATTTTCAAACAAAAATAATATAAGTCTTATGAAAAAGGAAGTGAACAGGTAGAAAAATGTCCACTAAAGCCAGTAGACCATCTTGATTTTAGATGACGTAAAATCAAGGTGGTCTGCTGGAAGTAGAAAATTTAGCACTTCTTTGAACCGTCACTCCCCTTATGTAAGTGTGATATTCCTTTGTCCCAAAGTACATAGGACTAAACATCCCTTTGTCTAAATAGTTATTTAGACAAAGGAATGTATAAATAATTATATCCATTTATATTCTAAAAAAAAAAAAAAAAAAAAAAAAAAAAAAAAAAAAAAAAAAAAAAAAAAAAAATTTGGGGAGTAACAATCAGTGGAGTTGCTAGAGCATTGGGGAACCCCACAAGAACTTTTTCGGGCCCTTCACCAAGAAAATTGATGAGCAAAAAAGACAAGATGGTAAAGAAGTGTAATTCCAAGTTAGATGCTCTAAAGAGGGGGCCTCTTAACCCTGGTGCCCGATAGGGGCTATCGGGCACCAGGGGCCCGATTAGTACCACTAGTACCACACCGATTAGTTACCACTGGTAAGAATCTAAAGAAGTAACAAAACTTTTATGTTCTAAGTTAAATAGTAAAAAATGTGAAAAAAATGCAGATATTTTTGAAGAAATGTGGTTCAAAATAGGTCAACAGGGATAATATTATAACTATCTCCTTCAATACATCCTGTCAAGTGTGGTTCCTATTTTGAACCACATTTCTTCAATTAAATAAAAAGGGATCACTATAATAGACAGAATTGCAAACATTATTTTTAAAAAAATAAAAAAGATAATTTACACCTCTATAACACTGGACAACATGAAAAATTAACTACATGCAATACAATACATCATAATTTTTTTTAATACGATATAAAATTACAGTTAAGTCCTAAGTGGCTAGAATTTGAAAAATGAGTCTGTGAATTAAAAGCCCTTAGGCTATTTATGTACAAATATACACAAGTGAATAAGATATATCTATTAATGATATTTAGAAGAAATATTAAAAACGTGTGCATCCTAAGAAGTTTACGTGTTTTTAAAATGCCCCTTTTCACTCACAAAGGACAAAAACTACAGGAGGGACTGCCAGCTAAGTTAAAGGTGGTTAAACAGCTATATTAAAAGCGAGATACAAGTATTTATTTATTTTTTTTAGTTTGACAGGCCACAAAAAAAGGGAATCGGGTAGTGCATAAAGACTTCAGTATTTTTTTGTAACAGAAAGTAATTTTGCTCTTTTTGGCTTCTCATTTATGAATGGATATACTTTTCTTCGAAATTTTAACAAAGATATAAAAGTTAAACATTAAATATCATTTTCACACAAACATGCATCAGACGGTAACTGTGGGGGAAAAAATCTATATACAAAATACCAAGTTAAAACCATTCAAATAAGTACTATAAAATCGTTAGATTTAGAAATTAGGACAAATGAAAATTGTGTGGAAATTATTAAGTAAGAAACATGGTATTAGGAATAAATTAGAGAGTTAGAGATTTTAGGGAGTGACAGAGAAGAGATCGTGAGATATGGTTAGTAGATTACACTTCAATTTAATATTTAAAATGTGCAGTGATTAAGTAAAATGAATGCATGCAGATTTAATTTAACATGTTCAAATTCATACCTCTCAGCATCGATGAAATTTTCTAGTCCTTTGTAATCTGAAATAAATTATTGCAACCAAACTATCCTCGGAATAGAGGGATTGAAGATAGAATTAGTCTGTAGGGCCCTAATAAATGAAAGACAAAGCCTTAAGGCAAAAGTTTAATTCAAACTTTGGAGGACAAACTTAGGATTCTTCTACGCAACAAATTTGAGAAGTGGTTAAATAAAGCTAAGAAGGCACTCAATAAAAAAAAAAAAAAAAAATACACCATAAAATTATGACTCCAGCCTCCTCGCCTGATTTAATTTTATGAAAAAAATAATGGAGATGCCAGTATGACTAGTTGCTATCTGTATATTAGGGCAGAAAAGGTAACACAATGACATCTGCTCGTAAAGAATCCAATACCATACGGCTTTATAATTTATAAACTTTTTAATTTTTTGGACGCTTATTTTAATAATTATTGAACAATTTTTGAACAAGACATGACATACACATGGGAATTTCTTTAATACAATTATTTAATTAGATGAATGTAATTAAAATTGGTTGATGTACTATATTAATGATTTATTTCACATTCCTAATTATATTATTCCTTCTTTTTGAATAACAAATATAATGAATAATACCTACATATTTTAGGTTTACCCTGAACTGTTTATGAGAAACAAGTCTTAACGAAACGAAGAAATTTGCAAAAGTATGGCCAAGCATGAGAGTTGGAGGCTATACTGCTCTCAGAGGAGTATAGTGCAAGTCTAACGCCTTAGCGGCTCTGAGCCTGACCCATCCTACAGTCTGTGCCAAACGAGAGTTAGTTCGTTGACAGGGTGGGAAATCGAGTGACACACAGATTGGCCAACCTCTGAGGGAAAAAAATAAAGCCACTACATTCACCTTCTTATATGGTTATCCAGAGAGCAAATCTTGAGCTCTCATTGGCTCCCCACCCCATTTGCTAGTTTTTCCCGTGCTGTCAACGCACTAACTCTAGTTTGGCACAGACTGTAGGAAAACATTCCTATTGATTTGCTCTAGACCTGTACCTCGTGTCAGATGGGTTGTAGGCAAATACCACTTAAGCCGGAACACTAATATATCTGCATTGATACTCAGAAAGTTTCTTAAAGTGCACAAAATAACTGTTAATAACAAAATTGTTGACAAATAAAAATTCAACTATAAGGACATTTCATTAAGATTGTCGATTCAAAATCAAATTTATTTCTTTACCCTGTTGGTAAGAAAAATTGAACATTGTAAAACAGATTTTATTGAGCCGTTCAAACATATATTAAACAAAAAAAAATTATCGAAGCAATAATAAATTAGCACCTTACAGTAAGATTTACTAAAGTTTTGACTTTTGAGCGCGGGAAAATTCGCCGGGAGCCAATGAGAAGTCAGGATTTTGAATTTTAGAAGGTCGGGCCAACTAGGCAAACAAAAATGTCACCGGTCCCATCCCTCCTACAGGCCTAGTGGCATTATTTTTTCATCATTTAGGTTGGCCAATCCGAGTGTCAAAAGTCAAAACTTTAGTTAATCTTACTGTAGGCGTAAACTATATTAACTCAATTTTATTTCAAATTTGACTTTTTAACACTAACATACTCCAGGAGGAGATAATTATCTATATAGTAAAGAGAGGGGGGGGCTCACACGGTCGAAATTACAGAAGCAATATCGAATTTGTCCAACATATTGAGCGCTTAAAAGGTATATTGAAACAATAATATTGACATGTGTTAGCCAAATATTACTTTAATAATATTGTGCAAGGCATGTCTAAAGCATCAGTTTCTTTCAAGTTAATTATCCCAGCAAGTTGGTAACTAAACCAATGATAAATTTGGATTTATACTAAAATAAAGATATAAATTAAAACTTCAAATTTTTCAATATTTTGAGAATGATGTACTTCGTCCAAATATTTATTATAATACAAAGATACATCCTTTATATAAAATATTAATGTATTAATGCTAATTCATTATATAAATTTCAAAGAGAAGTTTTGACAAAGCAGAAGACGGTCTAATAACTTTAAACTTTGTAAAAACTCGTAAACAACGAACACTTGAAAAACTAGCAGATTTAATTGAAATGTTAAAGAAAAAGAAAACATACCAATTGTATAATGCCCCAAATGCTGAGCAACACCCAACAAATTGAACATTTCGGCCCACAGATCCTGAACATTTTTATTATAATTCTAACGTAACGTTATTTTTACCTGAAACTACAAATGGTTTTAAAAAGGTGAGGAAAAAGAACGTTAAAGTTATTAAACTGTTCGAGATAAAAAGTGGGATGGGCAGTTTTTTAAAAAACCCCTACTAGAACAAGGCCACGAGGGTAAGATAAAGAAAGATAAACAGAACAGTGGGGTATTTTAAATCAAATTCGACAGAACTTTTTTTTCCGCGATTTTTTCACCTGTCGAGTACGCGTTCGAATATCAAGCGGATTTTTTTTTCAGCCGGTTCATCGAATGAGGGGGCGTTTTCAAACACCGACACCCCCCCCCCCCCCCCCCCCCCCCACCGGCAGATTTAAATCTTGTCACTTTCCTATCACCGACGCATGTTTTCGAGTTATTTGTATTGAAAGGTGAGCGACATACAGTTCACCCCTGCTCCCGCTCTTACCCCCTCGCATATCAATACCTGTCGGCGCTGCTACAAGACAAGTTAATTGATCGGTTAGTGTTTGTTGTCGAGTGTGTAACATCTACTGTCTCTGCCACTCGTTACCAGGGTTTTGAAATTTAAATTCCCGTCTTAATCCCTTGTTTAAATAATGGCATTTGATAAGGTTTTTTCGTGCTCCGTGTAAATTAATTGGATTTCAATTGCTACCGGTTCGATTTAATTCCATTGTGGTCTGATACCCGGTGACAATATGTCCGTGAGCAAGATGAGTAAACTCAACGTGAAACGTACTTTTCTCGACAAACTGAGAATGATTATGCAGCAAACTCTATACTGCGCTGATCCTCTCCAGGCCTACGTGATTCCACACGACGATTCTCATATGGTAAGATTAATTTTTTTTTTTTCACTCTGTTATTATTAATCAAGACGCCGGAAGGCTGTCGATTTCCTACTTGCTGGTTTCTGCCAAAACAAACTTACTTCTAACTGTACTAAAGTTGTATTAGAAGGTCCATTTTCTAGCTTATTCTCCTTTTTTTTCTATAGCCAACTCATTTTGTCCCCTAAATCATTTAAAGCTATTTAGTGTGTACCTAAAGAGTCACAATCCTGTGGCTATAAAGTTATACAGATGTGTTTTTTACTCTATGTAGAGATACCGTGAGCATTTACATCTAGTTACTGTAATAAACCAAGAAAAAAACAAATGCCGGCTGAACTACAGTGTGCGGTGCCCCTTCTGATAACACATTATCTCACTGTCGACCTTTTTCGAGACTTAATATATCGATATATCTTGTCCGTTAAACTCTTTTATATTTCGAGTTGGACCTCTACCTGGTCTATACCCAGGAGGGTTGTTTTTCTTCAGAAAATGAGCGGAAGACCGCGAAGTGGTGCGGAGCGGCTATTGAGTTCCTATATTGCCGTGAGTTTTATATTTTCGAGTTGGGCCTCTACCTGGTCTATATGCAGGAGGGTTGTTTTTCTACAGAAAATGAGCAGAGCACCACCAAGCGGTGTGGAGCGGCGATTAAAAATTCCAGGGAAAACAAATTAAAGTTAACAAATTTGAATCCAAACACATTTTTTTTGTTTAATGTGAAAAATTACGCAAATCACGCATTATTTGGATATATCAAAATATGGCGTCATTAATACAATCCATAGTACCGATTTGCGGTATCTAGTTGGGGCACCGAACACTGTAGTTCTACCCAAATGTCTTCTTTTTAGCCCCGTTTCACCTTATTCGAAGTGTCAAGAGACTAGTTCTGTTCATTCTCTTGGTTCTTTGGATCAAAAGCCAGGACAAATTCTCTCAGATAAGAGAGTGGAACAATTTTTGATCTAAACTTCTCTAGAAATGAACGACTCACTATATCGATTACAATTTATTCATTAAGCCATGGAGGGGTCAATGCAGGTTTACCCTATACTACCCTCTGTTCAGGTTTAAAACAACTGAACACAGCTGAATTATCAGCAGTCAGTTTATCTGCAGTTGTTTAGCAATATATTTGCTGTTTAAAGTTTTTGGTATAACTACAACCTCTGTTTAAACTGTATTTGACAGATTTAGCCCCCCTCCCCACGTCCTGACTATTTGTGAATATAATTGGAAGTTTACGTTACCTCTTATTAGCATCTCTTTCTATTATTCAGGATCTGTTTTTGACAGTAATCTTTAAAAGGAAAGATTATTTGTTTTTTATTATTAATATTATTATTTTATTTATCCTGTTAGTCAAAAATGCTTCCAAACTAACAAGCTATTCTCCCCATGTGATGCGTACGGTTCATGCTAGGAATTAGTGGCTGCATCCTATTGCTAACATACTGCATTATCTCATAGGCCATGCTATTAAATATTATAATGCTTTTTTTGGGTTAATAAAAGAAAATGGAACTTCCTTCTTTGTCTGTCTTTCTTTTGCTTGAGAAAGACAGACTAAAATTGTTTCCTTATACTTATTATTTTTATAAGAATTTTACACTACCCGTAATATTTTGATTAGTGGGGGGGAGGGGTAACACCAAAAACCTACCCACCAGAATAGTTCTGGGCATTGCTAAGTTAAAATTTGGTCGTTTTTAATTGATTAATTAATCTTATTGGTTGGAAGTGTTTATGTTGTCGACAATCCTATTCAAATTATATGTCATTTTAAAAAGATGTTTCTGTTGTTTGTGTTGGCTCTCGGCGACTCTGCATAAATTTACCTATAGATTTGCTGCGGCTATTGGCTTTTTTTTTATAGTATGCTGGGGGCTGAAAAAGTTTGGGAAACACTGCTCTAGAAGGATTCCTTGGCATATGCCGATTTACCTAGTTGAAACTTATGATATGCAGAAGACTAATAATTAATTTTATGTTGTACAATATTGGTAATAAAAAGGCTATTGTTATTATTATTAAACAAAGTGTTCCTCTCTCTCGTAGAACACACTTTCTTAAATATTTATTTATTTTAAATTATAAGGATTAAAGAAAACTAATACCTTAATCTTAAAAAAATACTTCTATTATCTAATGAATGAAACTATACAGCAAACCATTGACTAAATATTATTGAATAATAAATAAATAATGAATTGGACTCCTTAATGGGTTTAATTTGTTAAGTTAAGTGATTAAGCCCACATCTGGCTTAGACTTCTACTCTGAACTGCTTCTGTTGGCCCTGTGCCAAAGTCCCCATTCTACAGGTATTATGTCATCACTATCTCTTTCTTCCTCTTTGCATTATACAGGGTATCACTCTCAGATAACTCTATTCATTCATTTCTTCCTGTTCATTACATGACCATTTTATTGTAAATGCTTCTTCCACTAAATCTTTGATTTTGCTTCTCATCTTGTTATAATGTAATTCCTGATTTTGTCCAAGTTTTTTTTTACATTACATCATATTAAAGAAATTATAAATTTACTATCCTCGAAGTATGGCTGAAAATAAAAGCCTTTCCTATCTAGATTTTCCCTTCTAAAATCTCTGATTTCTCTAGTTTTTTATTGAATGTTTTTATTTTTATCATTCTTATTAGTTCAATGTTTATTTCTTAGCTTATATTTGCAGTTTCCTCTGTAAGACCTACCGGCATTTCTTCTCCTATTTCCTTTGTATTCTAATTCTATATAAATTAGAGTCGGACCTCCATATAACTATAGAAACACTTTACATAGAGAAATCGTGGGACATAAAAAAAAATTGTTGTATAGAGATTTTCATTGTATAGAGTAGGGTGGGCCGAAAAAGAAAAAAAAAAAAAAAAAAAAAAAAAAAAAATAATTTGAAAAAGTCCTACCTTGTAAAACTTGTGTATGCATTAGAAACTATCATACGTAAAATTTTGGCCCGATCGAATAACACCTAGGTGGTGCACTATCGCTTCAAAACTTTAATAAACACTATTTTTAAGAAATTTTTTATATTTTAAATATTTTAGTTATGTTTATTCACTTATTAGCATCTATTTGCTCTTTGCTGACATATTATTTGATAAAAAAAAAAAGTTAATTATAGATTGAGATAAGTCGATACATACATATGGGTGCCATTGAGTCATTCCAAAGATAATAGAGAAATTAGTGTTATGCAGCTCCCTATAATATCCTTGGAATAACTCAATGGTACAGATATGTATTATGTATGTACCGACTTATCTCAATCTATAATTAACTTTTTTTATTATTTTTTTTTCTTCCTGCAATCAAATAATATGTCAGGGAAGAGCAAATAGATGCTAATAAGTGGATAAAAATAACTAAAATATTTTAAAAATTTAAATATAAAAAAATTTCTTAAAAATAGTGTTTTTAAAGCTTTGAAGCGATAGGGNAAATTTATAAATAATCTCTTGTCATGGCTTTATAATTTAAGATTAAAATTATTTAATCAATATAAATAACGAGGATTTTAAATAATTAAAATATATACGTTTTATTTCCTCTTAAACAATGAAAAAAATACATTTCTGACAGTGTTCTGACATGATCCATTACTATGTTTTAAATAAATCCTGAAACTCAATAAATTCCGATACCAAATAACATTTTTTTTTTTTTTTTTTTTTTTTTTTTTTTTTTTTTTTTTTTAGCCCACCCCAGTATAGAGGTTCGTTGTATGGAGGTCTGGCTGTATTTATATAGGGTCATTAGGGTGATAAAGTAGTGCACACTAACTCCTTATTTTGCAATATTTCACCTACTCTTAAGGCATCTTTAGGCTTAAAATAAGATACTTCTTTTTTTTAATAAATAAACTATGATGACATACGTAAAAGAACGTATAAATATAACATACCTTTTGAGAAATTTAACATAAATAAATTTTTTTATAAAAAGAAAAATGTACCAACCAACCTTTGACTTCTTGTTGTTTAACAACATTTATTAATCCTTCCAAGAAGTGTATTTATTTCCTCCAAGAAGTAAATTTTTAAGTTTAAACCTCTTTTTGTATAAATTTACTGTCGTATGATAAAATACTGATAAAATATAATTAGTTTTTATTCTATAAACATTTAAAATACACCTTACTAAGTTATGTGTCTCGGACGTAGGCCGATTTGAAATGTGTAAAAAAAAAAAAAAAACACACTGTATTCTTTATTATGTTTTGATGTAAATATTTATTTCAATAAATTGCAATTAAATTAAATGACTAAGTTATAAAACAATCTAATTAAATGTTTTTATTACCAACCATGCTTTGATAGTAGCAATAATATTATTTTTTCCATTGTTTCAACTGTAATGTTATATTTTCCTAATCTCTATAAAACTACGTTTATCTATAAATTGCCTTTAATGTAATACAATTATAATTGAGGAAGAAAGGATATAAACAGATGTAAATGCACCTGCCACAAATAGTGTGAACAGCAGGCTCTACTGACTTTATCTCCATCCTAATAATGATCATTAAAAGGCAATTATAAAATTTAGAAATAATGGAAATCTGCTCCACGAGGATTCATATAATTAAGGAAGTCATAAGACTGATATAAAATGCATCTGCTGCCAAAAAAAGGCGACCCACAGACTCCTAAAGTTTATCACCAACCTAATCATGACCATTACAAGGGGAAATATATTAGATAATTATCTCATCAAAGTACAATACACGCTCCTTAATCATCTCATTTTATTTATTATTATACATTAAAAATGTAACATTGTGACAATGAGTAAAAATAAAATCAAAATGGATTGGAAAACCAAGATGGAAGCTAACTTAAAAAATTCCAGGTTTTAGTGCAATTGGTTTCCGGATATATCTTCACATCAAATTTTCCATATGATGACTGCCATCTTGATTCAAGATGTCGGATCAATCTAAAATGTTTTAAACGAGCGCCTAGGAGTTATGAGGAACCTTCCTACAATCTTAGTCATAGGTTGAGTGGTTTCAGAGATATTGTGCTTATATCAAGGTGGATTGAAGTTGATTCTGCCGGTGTGAAGGGACAAAACAGAGTTTGTTTAAATTTTAATATAAATCGCTGTGCCCAATCTTGATGAGTCAGATACGATAAATCAGATTCTACTAGATTCTAGTAAGCCAAATAAATTGATTGAAGTTGATATAGCCAGTGTAAAGGTTATAATCAAAGTGTATTTACATTTTATAGAAACCCCTTTGCTGAATCTTGACAAATATTTTGCTTGAGTTGAATTGATTTAGATTTATGAAGATTCTTTCAGTGTAGATTAGGAACTATTGCTTTTAATAGTGGTTCACTTTAGTTCACTCTTATTTATATTAATATGATATAAATCTTAAGTTATGTTTTATTATATGGTTACCATCACACACACTTGTTACCATAGTGGTGTTTTAATATTTCTAGAGCGAGTATCTAGAAGATGGAGATAAGAGAATAGAGTATGCATCTGAATTCAGTGGATCTGCTGGAACTGTTGTCGTCACTCTTACAGAGGCTTTATTATGGACTGATGGTCGTTATCACACTCAAGCGGAAGAAGAATTAGATCTTCAGACATGGAAGCTGATGAGGGCTGGTTAGTACATTCCTGATAATGGAGGACAGCCATGCTTGAGTTAATACTTTTTTAAGCTGGCATGTATAAACTTGTACAGTAGAACCTTGTTTATGCGACCCTCAATAACACGACGACAATTACAAGTGCAATTTTCAAATCCCCTTGAGATTGCCTTAACACATAATGTTAAATTAACCTCTATAATGCGACTATTATTATCCAAACAACCTCAATAACACGGTTTTTTTTTTTTCCAATTCACAACATAACTCAGAACCTCTAATAACAAGTCGTTTTGAGAAGTCAACCTCTATAAAGCGACTCCAAACAGGAATGAGTTGACCTTGAACAAGTCTAAACTTGAAAACCCTCCCCATTAACCTTGATAACACGACTGGTAGCCAAAATAACCTTGATAACAACACGACCCTCAACAAAAAGAGCACCTCGATAACTAGACTGTTTCGCTAATCCCCTCGAGACACTTCTTATCGAGGTTCTACTGTACAATGTTTGATGCTTATTATGGACTATATGATTAGTTTTTTCTTATGCCTGTTTTCACTACTTTAACATTGAGTGTAATAAAATAAATTTAGCTTTACTCAAGATTTAGAAAAACCTAGAGAAATTGCTGTTATTAGTTTTTTTTTCTTCAAAAATAGTTCTTATCCAATAATCTGACCTTTAATGTTTCATGTCCATTGATATTTTATAAACTAAAGTGTTTGGTCTTTATGGAAAATGGAAATTATTTCACACTTTACTGCATCAATGATAATTCATGCTCAACCTAATTGGTATTATAGTGATATATACTAACTGATATTTTAAATTACAGGAGTAGAATCTACGCCTACCGAGGTCAATTGGCTAATTACCAATTTACCAAATGGGTCTAAAATCGGCATGGATCCGAAGCTAATGACTTGTGTGAATTGGTTGGAGTGGGAAAAGGAATTGGTTAGTAATGGGCATACTCTGGTACCAGTTAAAGAGAACTTGGTCGATGTCATCTGGAAGGATAAAATCACTTTTATTCCTAAACCAATTGTGTCTCATTCCCTTGAATATTCAGGTATTTGTTCTATTTTAAATGTATTATAATAAAATTCTGTTATTTATTTATTTTTATCGATATAACTTTATGTTATTGGAGGACTCGTGGATTTGCAATATCTATTTTTTGTGTTAGTGAAACATGTCTCACCTCTACGAGAATTAAACCATACCTGTTGGTGGTCAAATTGTAGTTTCATGTGAAAAGGATACTATTGGGCTTTGCTGATCCCCACTTATTATTAACCCTTTTTTCCAGAAGGCAGTTGTCATCAGTGGATGCTAGCCTGTTGAGCTTTTAATCTTGATTCCACTGAAGATTCTTGCATGCCCTTTGCAGGACCAATAAGAGTATTTTTTTCAGACAGAACATCTCGTTGCCAATTAGTCTTAAGATCTACATTTTGTGCCATGAGGCCTACTCACATTCTAAGACGTGTGTCTTTATTTGCATTTATGTATATGCCTTTAAATTTTAATCTTAGATTTTATTTTAAGGTATGAGCTGCTGGGGCAAGATTGCAATTGTAAAGAATAAGATGGCAGAAAAAGATGTGGACGTTCTTATTATATCTGCTTTGGATGAGATTGCCTGTGAGTTAACTTTTACTCCTTTGTGTGTTTATATCATAAACTGTCTCATAAACCAGGTATGTGTGATCACTACAGTAGTGAAGTAGTAGTCACTAAGGCTCCTTTCACACGGTGTGGGTCCTGACCGCAGCTAGATGCTGACGCGGGCCCCCAATAAGTACGACCTTAGTTAAAACACAGATCCTTTCACACTGCGTGGATGCTTGTCCGGGTCCCCATAGCTACGTGCGGGCCCGCATCCGCACTTGTCATTACTGTACATTGATCTCTATGTAGGTTTTCACACGGTGCGGGCCCGTGCCCGCACTTGTTACCTACTGGACATTGATCTCTATTTTTGTTTTCACACCTAGTTAGATGCGGGCCCGTGCCGTTGTGTTAGATGCGGGTGAGGTGTGTTAGATGTGTGCTTGCACTGTGTGAAAGAGGCCTAAGTAGTGAAGAGCTGTGCTATGAGACTAGCAGTTACAAGCGACTAGGCTCTTCCACTTTAAGCGACTGTGCACTTCATGCAGTCAGTTGATTTCTAACCTTGAATGAGTATGGATGCAGAGGACCTTATTTTTTTTAGACAATATTTAATTTTTGAGGCGTTCGATAGAAGTCCAAAAGAGAAGATCCTGTTTGGTGAATCCAATTTTGCAAAAAGAAAATCCTACCTAGTTTGTACCTCCTATGTTACCCTGTTGTTGCCTGTTAATTGTGCTTCAAGATATCTGAATTGTATATGTATCTATGATTTGGTAATAAGTGGATATATCAATCTGTTATTTTATAATCGATATTTCTTATGTTATAAAGGGCTCCTTAATCTGAGAGGAAGCGATGTTAACTATAATCCCGTTTTCTTCTCCTACATGATTCTTGCACCTGAAGCAGTTCATCTGTTCACAAAAACCACTGAAATCCCCAAAGACTTAAACGCCGATCATGGTGTTTTACCAATAATAATTCATCCTTATGATGAAATTTTCAACTTCATCGAGAATGAGGTATCTATGATATGTTTTTTATTTTATTTTTATTATTTTGTTCATACTTTGATTTGAAAACTGTTCATAGTTAAGAATTAAATTCTAAATTGTCATTTAGAGTTCCAAGTCTTATCCAATGTATGAACTTATTTTAGCTGGGGCCCAGAATGAAAGAACTGAAAAAGATTTGNTTTATTTTTTATATACTACAAGGATTAATCTAAAACATAACACCTAAACATTATGAGTTCTTCCTGTACTTATAAGTGTTTCAGTTCCTTTCACCTTTCCTTAAAAAAATGAATTCCTAAAAACGAAGAAAAATTACGATCAAAGCTCCATTTTATATTTGAATGTAAACAAATCCTGATTTAATGTCTCTCAGCACATTATATAATGTAAATAATGATACTTAAAAGATGCATCGTAAATGATGCCGGATTTATATTCTTCATTTTTAAAAATTTAAATGTGGAATAAAAGAGATGTATTAGTTGTGTTTAAAAAAAAAAAAAAAAATCTTATTGTTGTACTTCATTCTATTCTTTATTATAAATTAATCCATCTCTTAATGAAAAAAAAAGACTTATACTACTCTATGACTTTTTCACTTTCCAACTTATTTTAAAAATGTCTTAAGTGTTAAAAATAAAAATTATTATTAAAAAAAAAGCATTGTTTTATTTTATTAAGTAAACTCCTGGTATTCTTGATACAGTGTAGCCTCGATAAGAAGTGTCTTAAAGGGATAAGGGAAACAGTCTTGTTATTGAGGTGCTCTTTTTGTTGAGGGTCGTGTTATTTTGGCTATCAGTTGTGCTATCAAGGTTAATGGGCGGGTTTTTCAAGTCTAGACTTGTTCCAGGTACCTCGTTCCTGTATAGAGTCGCGTTATAGAGGTTGACTTCTCAAAACGACTTTTTATAGAGGTTCTGAGTTATGTTTTGAATTGGAAAAAATCTGTGTTATTGAGGTTGTTTGGATAATAATAGTCGTGTTATAGAGGTTAATTTAACATTATGTGTTATGGCAATCTCAAGGGGATTTGAAAATTGCACTTGTAATTGAGGTTTTCATGTTATTGAGGGTCGTGTGAGCAAGGTTCTACTGTATTAGAAATAAGTTATAAAATATTTTTATGTAAATAATCCTAAAATGTAGGATTATCCTTTAAAAAAATTATGTTATTTACCTTATACCACTATGAGGATTTTAGCCATCAGTATATATTCTTTTTTTTTTATTACCTGTTACTTAGTTTTTCATTAATATAATCATGTCAGTTTTTCCCTCTCTATAAATAGAATCATATCAGTTTTTCCCTCTTTATAAATAGAATTATATCAGTTTTTCCCTCTTTATAAATAGAATCAGATCAGTTTTTCCCTCTTTGTAAATAGAATTATATCAGTTTTTCCCTCTCTATAAATAGAATGATATCAGTTGTTTCCCTCTCTATAAATAGAATCATATCAGTTTTTTCCTAGTCATGTTTTACTAGCTTGTTTACGTATGTGGATTAGTGAGTATATGTATACTCCTAGAAATTATTATTTTATTTTTTAATTTGATTATTATTTGCACCTTAAATTATATTTAATCGTTTTAATCCCCTTTAACTTCAGAGTGTAATATTATAAGCCACTCTTCTTAAAGAATCCTCTTCTACATTGTGGTGTCGAGGAAAACCAAAAAGATTTCTTGACAGATAATTTGAGCACATTGGAGACATTCCTCTTTAGGCCAGGATGAATGTGATGTCTATCCATGTCATTCTTTTCATTCGTCTGACTTATAGGGCTCACTTGAGGAGTCGCTCACTATCTATCTTATTAAAGGTGGGTGTTCTTTACCGTTCTAACTATAGGTTGAACTTCAAAGCCCAGGCTTAAAGTGGAATTCCTTTCCCGGAGTTTGCTAGTTATGCCCGCTACCTTCTTAAGCTTAAATTTGCCTCTGGCTTTTCTTATTTAAACTCCAAGATTCACAGCCATGCGTCATTAGGAGTTAAATCTTTTTGAAGACTCATCATAGTTTTATTTTTATAAACGTCAGCTTCGCTGATGAAACTCCGATTACCTGAATATCTACTATCTAGCTACCTGAATTCACCATGGGGCTAAACCCAAATTTAGTCAGATGGCTCAGGTTCTAAACCAAGTAGATGGTTCCATTGAACTAACCTGGCTTCTTCCTGAAATTTTTTAACAGGACAGGAGGGGATTAGCCCCTTCACTCATCCACTTGATATGATCACATATCTTTCTTCCTTTGCACTTAAACCATCGCCATGTATATTGATAATGACCTGAGTTTCAGTTGTATTTGTGAATGCATTAACCACTCAGCTACTCCAATCCCCGAATTCACCACCACTAAGTACTTAAAGCTATGCACCTTCTTGTCATGAATGGTGGTCTAATGTTCATGTCTCTCTGTCTAGCTATCATTGTCTTAGTCTTAGCAATATTCTAAGACCTCTAGCTTCAAGCTCTTCAGTCCAGACATTCGGTAATCCTTCTAGAACAAGGTCATCAGCTAAAATCCTTACCATAAGTCACTAAGAGTATTAATAAGTATATGAATTTAACCTGAAAAACTCAGAGCAATTCCCCTTGTTACTTAGTTAATATTCTTCATAGAAATTCTAGATTTAACGGGATAAGGAATGTTGTAATGAAAAAGCCTAATCTCCTTTAAAAATGTATTTATTTTTATGAAATTAATTCCATACATCAATATTTAAATAATTCTTACTATATATATCTAAATATAACTCTATTATATCACAATATTTAATTACATTAATTTTAATAAAAATTCTAAAGCTTAATACAGAGATATGGCTAAATATTTTAGTACATTTTTCTCTCTCTCTAGGGAATAAATTTAGCAGTTTAAGCAACCGATATTAAACAAATGGTTGCTTGTTCTAATAGATAACCCTAAAAAAAAAATATAACATTTGAAAATTTTAATAGTTTCTATATTACTTCAATGGTATAAAAACACAAGCATTTAATTATAAATTTGTCAAGTTATCACAAATTATAATAAAGATTTAATACATGCATACTTGGTTAGGGTTGACGAACGAAAAAATTAATAGTTCGAAAAAATGTAAACAATCAGAATTAGAAAAATTCAAATTGGAAGCACACGAGCGAATTAATATTGAAATTTAAAAAAACACCTTGCTCAATATGATATTTTCTTTGACACACTTTAGAAGACTGGAAATTCTAGATTGAAATTATCCAGTTTAATGCACATTTTAATTTCAGACTTCTCCAAGGCACTCATTGTTAAAGTAGATAGAAATTTAAAACTACTTATAATTTGAATTAAAAAAAAAAAAAAATCAGCATTCAACCACACTATGAGATAATTTCATTATTTTTTCATTGAGAAAAACAATTTTGCCTTTATAATATTGTATAAGATCTGCTTGTTTTTGAANTTTAGTAATTTAACACAACTCTTTATTTATTAATTAAATAAATTTTAAGGAATGGTCGAAGCGCACATAAAAGATGGTACAGCATTGTGTCGATATCTGTGTTGGCTGGAACAAGAGGTACCTAAAGGTGGTGTTTCAGAGCGTTCAGCTGCGCATAAATTAGAAGAGTTCCGCAGGTAACAACATTTTTATCTCTTAGTGTAAGTTTACTTTTAAAAAAAATCTAGCACGGCACAAACACATTTCCAAAAGTTTTAAACGAGTAGTTTTCTGATTAGTTATAATTTAATTATAATTTACCCTGTAAATTAAATTTATGATATTTTAGGCCTTGATTGATTCTTTCCTTTTTTTAACTACAGTAGAACCTCTATTATCCGAACTAATTGGGACCAGAGGTGGGTCGGATAATCGAAAAGTTCAGATAATCGAGGTTTATTAAAATAAAAGAAAAACAAATCAATTAAGTATACAATGTTACTTTAAAGGTAGTTATATTTTTAAAATAAAAATTATATANGTTAAAGTAGATAGAAATTTAAAACTACTTATAATTTGAATTAAAAAAAAAAAAAAAATCAGCATTCAACCACACTATGAGATAATTTCATTATTTTTTCATTGAGAAAAACAATTTTGCCTTTATAATATTGTATAAGATCTGCTTGTTTTTGAAGTAAGTCGACCATATCTTGTCCTTTATCTCTGTAAAATAAACAAAAACAAAAATTAATTAATTTTAATTAAATCGAGGTCCCCTGTTAGTATAGACGCTAATAAGTGTAGGGTCAAAACAGGGGAAGAAAAGTGAAGATGACTTTCAAAACTGGCTATATTTCGTTACGAGAGGGACATCTTCAGCCCTGATATATGCTAATGTAGTAATCCATTAGGCTTTAAAGTTAAGATTTCAAGCATTTTTGAAAAACAAAAATTTGTCGGAGAATAAACTTTTAAACCACTTTTCAAACTAACATTTTAAAAAAAACCTTATTATAAAAATTAATTTGATAAGGTAATTGCATGTTTAAAAGTACAGAGAAAATCTCCAGAGATCAGATCTCATTCTTTATTATGGTAAATTTATTTCAACACTATAAATCATTATTTTATTAATATTTGTTTTTCGTGTCAAATAAATTGAGTCTTGTTGGAGAACTTGAAGAGGTTTTTATATAATATCTTCATATTATATAATAGTAAGAAGGTAGGGTTAGCGAGATGCTGTCAAATAAAACATTGTTTAAGCTAACGTTTCACTAAATTTATTAGCATCATCAGAGCAAATAGACAAAGTATAACAAAAATATGTAGATGTTGACTCTAAAACATGTTATAATAGAATGAATAATGTGTAGTTGAAATCTTAGAGTCAACATCTACATATTTTTGTTATACTTAGTCTATTTGCTCTGATGATGCTAATAAATTTAGCGAAACGTTAGCTTAAACCTTAAACAGTGTTTTATATTTGACAGCATCTCGCTAATCCTACCTTCTTGTTACTCTTGATCTGTCACGAACTACCTTAATTATTATATAATAGTTAAGGTGTATTACTATGAGGCACCAAAACTTTGTGCCCATGTATGCACAACATTTACATTTTGGGTGAATCTAGATTAGAATATAATTTAATAAGTACAATAGTAGTACTTTAATTAATTGGGGTTATGGAAATGATTCCTTTCAGTTTAGCTCATAACGATATGATAAATTTGTGGATCCTTTTAGGGTAATAAAGATTGAACTAGATTTTAAGAGGCAATGTTTTGACATTACAGGCCATTCTCGAGCCTTCATTAGGCTATTGTTAGGATCGTCATTAGTAGACACAAAATTTGGAAACAAAACATTGTTCCACCATTCTTCTTACTCGTAATCGTTAATCTGATCAATATACGAATTAACCATAACTTAAATGTAACAATTTCACAATAAATATTTTCAAGATGGCGGCCAATATGGTGGACGACTAAACAACAAGTTTTTAGTAAGTATGGCATGTTATATGTCCTGTTAAAGGTCTTAAAGATAACTATTACTAAAAGTTTCATTCATTGCTTGCATTTTAAACATTAAAAAATAAAAATTTTTGATGAGATCTTTATTTATTTATTCTTCCCTTAATCAACTAGTTGTGTTCAAGCCAACTAGCCTTTTAAATTTAAGATTTTTTTTTTATCTGTCTTACTTTGTTCTATAATAATATTAAATTATTATTTAAACCTTTTTTGAGAGTAAAATAAATAAATTAATAAATAAAATATTACCTATAGCCAACTTCCAGCACAGATGATGAATTTTCAGGAACCCAAAATCTGACTCTTCTAACATCTGGCACTGGTTGCTCTTCGTTAAATTTGATTACTTTAACTAAAAAAACAAAATTTAATAAATTAATTATTAATATTTCAAATTGTAAGTGCTAAGGTTTCATTTCCAATATAGAGGGGCTTTAAAACCCAGGCAAAAGCTGAAGGCAGACTGTGCACACCTCCTATATCCATCTAACTCCTTGATACACCAGGTAACTATTTCTAGTAACACTTTTCGAGTTATGTACCACATCCAAAACATAAAAATGTCAAAAGAGTAAAAAGCATTTTCTATTTCAATATTACCTGAAAAACCCAGTGTATCCCAGGGATTTTGAAATCTCATGTAGACATACTTCCTCCTGTTCTAAGGTGGTGTGCAACATTTCATCAAGTTTAGAATAAAACTATAGCTTTGTATACAAAAAACTAAACAAATGTACCCACAGACACTCTTTTTTGGCACTTCTCTATACTGTTACTCCCCTTATAACAAAAACAGAGGGGAGTAACACTCTAAAGAAGGTGTACGGAATGTTCTTCTTTAGACTGTAAATTCCCTTATCAAAATAGAAGTGGGATGTTCCTTTGTCCCAAAGTACATTGGACTAAACATCCCTTTTTTCTTAATAGTACAGTAGTAATTTTTATTCTAAAACAAAATAGGGGAGTAACATTTTTTATAAACAGAGAACCAGGGACCGTGAAGCTTTAAAGGAAGATCAAAACCTTAACAAACCCCTTCGATATTGAGCTCAATTTTCTTCTCTAACCGTTCCCTACAAAGGGGCATATCTATGGCATGGTTTAGATTCGGTTTTGGCGATATCTATTGTACAGAGCTTTGTCCTTCTATACATTAAAGATAATATCACCAATCCAGTAAAATCCTTCCTCTCGTTTTAAAGGTCTTATGCAACATTTCATCAAGCTTGGAATAAAGCTAGAGATTTGTATAAAAAATAAACAAGCAAATATGCCAAAAAAAGACTCCTCTTTTCATAGACAGATAATATCACCAGTCCAGTAGAATTATGACAAAAATTGTCAACAAAGTTGCCTCAAAATCATTGAGAATATATATATAAGATGGTACTCCTTTAGATTGCTACTCCCCTTATATTTTTTTTAGAATATAAATGGATATAATTATTTATAAATTCTTTTGTCTAAATAACTATCAAGACAATGTACTTTGGGACAAAGGAATATCACACTTCTATTATTATAGAGAGAGTAACAGTCTAAAGAAGAACATTCCGTACACCTTCTTTAAATTATTAACAAAGAACGATAAGAAAAAATAAAAGGCAAATATTTTAATACATACCGCAATAAGTGACGAGAAAAGACACTAAAACGATAACTTCAGTAGCAATGATGATATTCAGGGAAATAATAGGGATATAAGATGATGAAGGTTTACAAAAATCAGTTTGATTTTTAATTTTGAAAAATAGACTTCCGCCAAATATTAGAAATACCACATTAAC
>KZ651138.1:183565-204480 GCA_001010745.2 Gerris buenoi | reverse complement strand
AATATATAATGGATTACACACAAAGGACGATTGGAAAATGTGTATTGACATTTTTATATTTATAATATGTAATTATCAAAGAATAAAAAAATATTGATGTCTGGAATATCGGACTTGTAGTGCTGATATTATTAAATTGTATTTTTAACACTGTAGTCCCAATCAAAAACGTCTGGACAAAACTACTTCTAAAGCTCTTAGGGGTTCACAAGAGACCCTTAAAAAAATAATATAAAAATTATTTATCCTTCATTCAAGCCAGAATCATAAAAAAGGGTTTGGTCCACGTAAATACCATAAAGTGTAAACACAGTTCTTACTTTATTGCATAGAAATAGATAATATTCTGAAGAATCCCTGCTATAAGGGGGGGGGGGATTAATGGACGATAAAAATCCGCGTACACACATTCTTTCTGCTTATTAGGTATTATTGATTTAAAAGCAGCATAATTTATTTTACTAGAATCCTTGCTAACCTGACATACATGACAGCATCTAAGCTCTTTATGGACTTTTTTTTAAAAAAAAAACTTTTACAGTAAAAATCTTCTCTTAATATTTCATATCATTTTTGAATCCACCTGTGGCCATATTCCTCGTGTATGCCACAAATAAAGTTATTTAAAATATTTTTAGGAATAACAACTAACTTCTTTTTATACAATTTATTAAGATACAACACATTGTTTATTAATTCATATTCTGCGACATTTTCTATAATATGTTTACAAAATTGCTAATTTCTCTGATATTAATCGATATTTAGTTTATAACAAACAAGTGGAATTGTAATTATTGTTTACATAATTTTCTGCCCTGCTTAAAGCATCAGCGGCTTTCAGGTCTTTCCTTGAATGTACACAAATTTAAAATTTAAATATTGCAGAAAAAGAATCCATCTACTAAACAATTGGTTGGATTCTTACAAGCATTAATACAGGTAAGATCCTTATGGTCTGTTACAATAAAAAAAAATAGTGAAAGGAAGCTATGTATAGAACTTTTTTACTCCCCAGACCCAACTTAATAAGTTCCAATTCTGTAATTGAATAATTTAATTAACTTTGTCTTAACTATCTTGTAACAAAAGCTATAGGTTTTAAATTTGTGAGTCAAGTTGACTTGGAAAGCTACATATGGAGTATCACCCTTAGATCAGATACCTACAGTCTGTGCCAAATGAGAGTTAGTGCGTTGACAGCGCGGAAAAAACTAGCAAATGGGGTGGGGAGCCAATGAGAGCTCAAGATTTTCCCTCTGTATAACCATATAAGAAGGTAAATGTAGTGGCTTTATTTTTTCCCTCAGAGGTTGGCCAATCTGTGTGTCACTCGATTTCCCACGCTGTCAATGCACTAACTCTCGTTTGGCACAGACTGTATATATTGATCTTTAAATTATCATTCAAATATTGGCATCTAAGTCATCAATATTATCTATAATTATCAATTCTCAATATATAGTTGCATCCCTAGTTATCTTACACAGAATTTCAAAACAAGAAAGATTGAAGTAGAAATTGAAGAATACTTAAAGAATATTAGTTGAAATATTCTAATACTTACAAAGAGATTGTCCGACAAACACAAGGCTAGTCCATTTTGAGATTTGCTTTTGAAATTCAAAATGACCCTTCAAGTAAAGTATATGGTGCTGCCATTTATAGTAGTGATCAATAATCTGCAAACATACATAGAATTTAATTAATATATGCTTGTAAATATATTTAAGAGTATAAAAATATATTATACTCCAAAATATATTTACAAGCATTAAAAATATGAAGGTAATACTTAATATTTCGGAATTAGATAGATTAAAGAGTAGAAGCAAAGATAAACATGAACGACAGTAACTTCTTAAGAAATAATACTCTTTAAAAAATAATTCATCCACTTACCAAACTTATAATCCAGAATCCAGCTTGACAATAAAATGTTATATATATGACATAGCAATGCTTTAAATCAAAAGCATAATCCGCTGATAATATCAACACAATGATACCATAAGCAATCTAAAAAAAAAAAACAATAACTAATTGACAAATTTAAATATTTATGTATAATAGTTTTAATTGTTTAATAAGTAAAGCTAAATTAATAGTATCTTTAACTGATATCGTTCATCCTCCTAAAAGGAATTTCTCTGAAATTGAACTGAATTTATCCTACCAATCCACTATCTTTGAATGAAATAGATGATTTTTATTTTATTGTTGTTTTTTTACGTCCTGTTCAATACATTAGGTCATGATAGGATGGAGGGCTCTGATATTTAACATCTATGTGATAATAAGGGTGAAGCATCTCAACATCTCACCACTCTTCATTTCAACCAGCTACATAGATGTTGGAAACTTGATTTTAGGCAAGAGATAAACAAAAGAATCATGTTTAGGCATAGAGCATACTTTTCAATGTAAAACTATTCAATTCAAGAAAATTGACAATAGTCACTAAGTTAAGACAATATAAAACACTAGTAAGGCCAGTAGTTTGAGAACAATAATTAGGAGCATTTATGGCCCTATGCTTAAGGACAACACCCGGAGAATCAAAGGAAAGGGGATGATAGAAGAGACTTTGGAGCATCATGTTGAAGGAAAGACACAAAGGATAAGATGCGATGGACATAAAGAAATAATAGATGATGGAAGATCAGTAAAAAGGATATGGAAGGAAAACATGGACGGATAAAGGAGGATTGGCAGGCCAAGGAATAGCTGGAAAGATGAGGTGGAAAATGACCTGAGGATCCTATAAGCCCAAAATTGGACATAGATGGCACAAGAAGGAGAAAGATTGAAGGCATCAATTTTAGTCGCCAACCGCTACCCTGACCTGTATAGCCTCTTGACTACACTGTCTCCTACTCGAGGTAATTTTTTGATAAAAGTAACCCTTTATCCCAAAGAGTCCTAATAGCAAAATGTATGGAAAAGAGACCCAGGAAAAGAAGAAAAACCTCCTGACTAGATAATATTATGTGAACTCTAGGTCAAAGAACATTGTCGCTACAACAGGCTTTAACCCAGTCTAAAGATACGAAAGCCTGTAAATAATTTTGGTCATAAGGCTGTTCATCCACTAGAAGCGATAACAAGTGACTAACAAATTGAGTGACTATTTAGTAGTACATCTCCCGGTTAATCTGCCATAACTGATCAAACTGTCAATACTTTATTTGGTTCTATTTGTTCCTTATTAACTTTTATAAATAAATTGTGTACAAAGAATAAGCACTATTTTGTACAGAGAAGTTGCTCGTGATATTTAGTAAAACTGTGAGCGAAAATTACAGAAATAACAGGCTGTATTGGAAAGTCATTGATAAAATATAATGTCAATAATGATGAAAATTAACACTTAAATAAAACTCAAGAAGTTCAATCTAAAATATATATTTTTATAACAATCAGACGATAGTTTCAATCTTTCAACTATCTTCAGTGACACTTATAAGTTGGATTATTACAAGATATTGGTCAATACAAACAATTTTTTAATGTCAATAATAATAATTATCCCTTTGTCTTAACAGTTAATTAGACTAAAGAACATTTTTACTTTAACATTAATTTGTCTTAATAGCTCTTGGACAAAGGACCACCTCTCATTTAAAAAGGAACAATTGGAAAAACGTAATAAGGAACAATAAAAAAAGGTCAAAAATTTGGGTCAGATAAGGCAGATTTGCCCACCTAGCATAAACAACTATATAGGATATGAAGTTAAATATTCCTTATAGAAGATATCTATATAATGACAGAATTTGGGTGCAGGAGTAAGACAAATAGCAGTTGTCATACGTTAGAACGGATAGTTCTTCAATTAAGGATTGGCATTCCCTGCACTAATAGTTGTCAATAAAAACTAATCATGGTACATGATTCTGTGTCAATATTGCGGGGATATTAATTAATAGAATCTATTGAATGACTCACCAAAGAAAATATTTGTAAGACGGCCACCTTCCATGTAGACAAACATTTAAAGGCGGTGATGGTAGTATCTTCTGCAATCAATTGTTGATTATCATCCATAATTAAAGCTGAAATATTTCACTCAAAAAACGAAACACAATTATACTTTACGAGCTGAATTCACATCGTTCACTGTTTATTTGTTATGATAAGAAATTTGTATTTGCCTCGGAAAGCCTTTAGAGTAGATTCTTTTTTCAAGCGGTGAATAAGCGCTTGATAATAGAACCAATATAACGAAAGAACTTCATGAAAGTGACTTTTTTTAAGTATGTTTAATTATTTATGGTTAGTAAAGGAAAATCTAAGCACAATTAGTTGTATTTTAAACAAAAGAATAGTGTTTTAGCAAGCAAGCAACTATTTAGAGTGTAGAGTAGGTTATTCTATTTCTGGTTAGAGGTTATACNGCGTAATGTTTAGTGTATTTCCACGTTTTAAATACCACATCTAACTTTAAGCCTTTTATTAAATTTATTCAAAAAGATCAAGCTTCACGACCACGGTAAGGTTCAATCAAAAGGCTTTCAAATACTGTAGTTAGTTTTAAGGCAAACCCTACATCTTGAATCTTCTGTTAGTTTAAAAGGTAGATTAGATGAACGATGATCATAAAAGGTTCTAATTACATGCTCAACTAAATCTTAAAGGCCCCACTTACTACTATAATTACTTATTAATAATAACTAGTGGGTTTTTATCAAGAGAACCCATTCCCTAAAATTTCAACTTCCTACATTCAGAGGTTTGGGTCAGTGTTAATTAGGTACACCTTTGTTAGAGAATTTAGATTTTATAAATAAAAATTACGTGAAGATTATGCAGTAAATACAGTGTATCAAATCTATCCTAGAAATAATCTAGGTTGGCTCAATTCATCACTCACTTAACCCTCATCGGGAACGCCCAGTCCCTGCGAGGCCTAAATTTGAGATATAACTGTGAAATTGAGATGGATTTTTTTTGAATGCGTTTCGATCCACTGTGGTTCCATGCCATGCTAATACCAGCCATTCACGGTGCAAATTAGTCGTACGACACTCACTCCAACGAGCCAATGTGGTAGACAATTGTACTGTGAGTGGGGGGGTTGGCATGTTGTACAACAAGGTCGAGTAGGATTCCCCATGAGTCCAACACACATTTAACAACCCCCACCATGTGCCGTACGACCAAGTTGGACCATAAATGGCTGGTTTAAGGCTGCTGGCAGTTGGATCCCTATAATGGATCTAAGCACACCTTTCTGGCACTCTGCCGCTCTTTTTCTCATGTCTCTGGCAAATCCCTCTTACAAGGGTCCATTCACCCTCTTACAAGGCCCTCTAATGACTAATAGCGTTTGTATTGATTCCAAAAAAAAAAACACTTTTAAATCGTGTAATCTCAATTTGTATTATTTAAACCTACCACAAAAAGCTACGTTCCTGAATTGGAAGATATGTTGATTTTATTTATGTAATAAAAAAAAAACTTTAATCAAATATTTTAGAAGTAACTAGGGGCAGAATAACATCTTAGGAAAAATTAAAAATTGTTTAATTTTTCTAGCTCATGCTGTACATTAAAAACACCATGTTGTGTGATTATTTAATGTTACATACCATAAACAAATTTTTCCCTTATCTCCTTCAAAATCTCTCAGCGAAAAATTTCAGGTTGCATCTGAAGAGATGGGACATCAAATGCCCAGATTAAATTAAAATGACCCATGTCATAAAAATTAACCCACCCTAGTGCGGTAAAAAAAAATTCTTCAACTTAACACACGATTAGCGAGTTTGTTTACATTTAACAAAACTAATTTGCTCTTTGTTCAATTAAATTAACTGTCTATATCAAATTTTTAGTGAAATACAATTATTGATTTGTCATTATGACGAAAATGAGGAGAATAATACACCTCCCGAAATAATTAATTTGGCACAAAATACATACAACTAATGAATTAATCGTGCAAAAACTGCATTTTGCTTTGCTTGTATGGTTTTACTACCCTCACTGTCGCTCGGGTGCAAACTCCACACTCACATGCAAAGTGCTAATTTGCGCACTAGACGTGTAATGTACATTAACCGCCTTTATTTGATTTACTTAAGAGTAAAATAAGAGAAATAATAAGAAATGAAGAGTAATTTCTTTTATTAAAAGAAACATTTACATTCATATTCACTTACCACCAGACATGTAGTGCAGCAAGTATGTATATGGTAATTTTTGAATGACCTACCTAATGAAGTTAGAAAAATCAGTAGGTAATTGTTTTCATTAGGGTATACCCACCCATATTTTAGAAGAAAAAAGGAGGTAAAAATTGTGTGTATTATACGTGAGATTTTATGGTAAGTATTTCCACAAAATCTTGAAAATAACTTACTTAAGTTTATTGTGTGTATGAAGATAAAGTTGTTAATAAAATAATAGGAATAATGAAAACACAGAATCAAAGTTTGACAAATTCCTTATATATTGAACTAAATATTCATTACAAGAGATCATTAAAAGCAGCATTGAAAAAATACATAAGGCACTAACAAGTTAATATATGTCAGTAATGCACAACCTTTGGCCATTTTAAATTCTGCTGCTCATTAGCCATTTTGAAAAAAAAAATTAAAAAAAACATGTCCAAAAGGAATGCAACCTCTGACTGAATATGTAAACTTCATTGGGCTCTAAAACATTTCTATGCCGAAGGGACGAAAAAAAAGAAGAAATAAAATACACCTTTTTATGGGAAAAAAATGTATTTAATGTCAATTGTTAACTGAGATAATTCGAATTCCATAGTAGTTCAAGTTTCTCTTAAAATTAAGACAATGGAATGTAATGATTTAAATTACAATTTAAAGTTGTAATCGTGTTATAAAAACAATGTAAAAAAAATCATTGGGATTTTTTCAAAAGCACCGAATATTTAAGTTAAAATAAATCCAGACAAATTTAACAAAAAAAAACATCGTATATTTCAAATGGGTACAAAAATTTGTGAAGTTGAATCGAAAGCGCTCAACGTCATTTAAATTTCACAAACAATACTAACAAAAAAAAAATTGACAAATTGTAATTCGACGAAACAAAACATGGAACAATTTTAATATGACGTAAATTAAATTAATAAATTAAGAATTTAAAGTTCGGAATGATCAGTAGCACCTTCTTTTTTAACAGAGAAAGGCTCGACATCTTCAGCACCGCAGTCAGTAATGGTGATATCACTTGATGGCCTGTCTCGCCCGTCTGTTTTAACACTTTCAATTTTTCTCACAACATCCTGAAAAAGAAAGAAAGAACGTAATAAGTAACTCATACAATGAATCTTAGCAAACACTGTTTGCAGTAATCCAATTTTTATGGTTGAAGGACCAGATCAGGATAGGATGGTCTATATCAAGCAGAATGAAGTAAGTGACACTCAGCAATCGGTCTTCACAATGGTAAGCAATATCCGGATAAGCTCTATCCATTTTGGAAAAAAAGTTTAAAGGTGCGTTTACACCTGACATTTATTGCATGATATTTATGTCATACAGAAATCTCAGAAGTCTGAGATTTATGTTTCTACTCTCAGCTTTAAGTGTCAACACTTCTATACCAACAGATGTAAACACCGATTATTTGAAAATTCAAACTCCTGTTCGTACATTTATTGCAAATTTAAGCATTGCGAGAAGTGTTAGACTTATATCTCCGACATAAATCGCAAGCAATTTCTCTCAGATGTAAACACAAAGCAATTTCTGTCTGACACTTGACATTTATTGCCGGAGAGAAGTGTCAGGTGTAAACGCACCTTCATAAATGTTGTAAATGGGAAACAGTTTAAATTGAGCTGATCTTTTTAGATGTTCCAAATGGAATTTGGTTGTGAAATTCATAGTTTTTCATAGTTTAGGTTTATTTGTTAACTTCTTTGTGGGGGTCATTTCACAGGCAAGATCTGGCCCACGGGCTGTAGTTTGGAAACCTCTGATCTATAAAATCAGAATTATACTGTAATTATATTTTCAATACTAATAAGATTTCCCTTCAAAAACATAAGATTCAATCATATTACCATAGGTACCTTAATAAAGGATTACATTACTGAACAAGGGTATTTTCTTTTGGGTAAAAGATACCGAGACAACAAAGAACTGAGAAATTTTGTGAATTAATTTGCTGCATGGAGCAAGACAGTTTTGCTTTAAATCAATGGCTACTTCTGCAACTTGTCTTTTGGTGTTTAAAAGTGGGGTCATGCCAATACCATGTCATCCATTGCAGCCCTCCATGGATGTTCCGCCAATATTATTATTAGGTGATTCTTGAAACATGAACAGAAGTAGAAATAAAGCTATATCCTTGGTAGTTCTATAAGTAAAATAAAAAGTCCTAACACATACAAAACAGTGATATTATACAATAAGTAAGAATAACACCAACCATTCCTTTAATAATTTTTCCAAAAACTACATGGCGACCATCAAGCCAAGGTGTCTGCTTAGTGGTGATGAAAAACTGAGAGCCGTTTGTGTCCTTGCCAGCATTAGCCATAGAAACCCATCCGGCACCATAATGCTTCAGCTTGAAGTTCTCATCTTCAAATTTTTCACCATAGATACTGTGACCTAAACATTTTTTTAGATTAATTATTTTCTTAGGAAACATATTTTTATAAATTGTTAATTTATAGTAAGTAAACGTTGGAGTCTGAACTACATGAACAGTTAACAGCAGAATTTCTGGACCAGCGGACAACTCCAGAAGTCAAGCCACCTTGACGGTATAGGTAAGGCCTTTGGAGCCACCAGTATAGCCATGGTACAATGCTACACTCCAAAACAATCGAGCATTGACGGCGAATCAAACAGCAAAACATTAAGGCCCTCCGCACAGCAACTCAAAACAAACTGATTACAAACTCAAATCACCAACCAGTTGACTATGAGTTTCAACCTGTGTAATTGAATGGAACACAGCACACGGAGCAACTCATTACAAACTGGGTTTGCTTTCTGTCAACTCAAAAATGACCGGAGTTTCCAGTTGAGTTTGTTTTGAGTTGCTCCGTGTGCAGATGGCCTAAGGGGTTTTAATAGTATGAGACAGTCCCAAGAATTGTTAAGCAAAGGACCAATTCTGACAAGTGAGTGTGGTGTAAAGAAACCCTGATGTCATTATTTCAAGATCTTACAAAATAATTTTCAATTGTTAAAAAAAAAAAATAATACCTATGTTCCTTTTATTTGTGAAAAAAAGAAGAAATAAACATTTTTTTTTAATTCAATTATTTAAGTTTTGGTAGTTTTCATACCACGGAAAGTTTAAATATCAATTTAAATCAAATTAAATTTTTCTCTGCTTGTCTCCCATAATTAATAATGATTATAATTTGATTTACATTTTTTTTTATTCGAGTGATTTATTTTGTTAACTGCAATCAGATAGAATAGAATCAATTATTTAAAAATTATTTTTAGCCTTATGAAACGTTAGACTTGTCCATAATCGAGGTTTGTCTAAAAGTTAATATATTGTTTAAGATATGCAATAATAATAAAAAATATCAAATATTTGCGGAACTATTTTTTAACTAGTTAAATTTTAAATTAACTAATTAAATTGTATAATCATATATGAGAGTTATTGATTAAGTGATTTCTCATCTAACAATACTTATACAACAATCGATCATTAGTATTAAGGTCTTCCGGTGATGACCGAATCAAGTTCAATGTGTTTTCTGAGGTTTCGCCTCTTGTCAGTGAAGATTGTTTTTAAAAATGTTTATTGACCATTATCAGTTGACTAATATTAAAATCATACTGTGTTACCAAATAGAGATACTCGATAAAACATAAATACAAACAATCAAAAATAATTAAAAAATAGAAATTTCCTAAACTTAAAGATAAATACCTCCGGTTCCGTCGCCTTTAGTAAAATCTCCGCCTTGGATCATAAAATCATTGATTACTCGATGAAATTTACTGCCTTTGTAACCTTCTCCTTTAGGTTTGTTGGCCAATTCCATAAAGTTTTTAACTGTTTTCGGAACTGTCTTGCCGAATAGACCGATTTCAATTCTTCCAACGCTTTCATCTCCAATGGAAATATCAAACCATACCTGAAATAGGAAGGAAGATCAGATTAAGATAGCAATAAACATATAATGTAGAGGAGAAACAAATAAAAAAAAACCTATATCAAAGATTTAAGAACAATTTATAAATAAAGAAGACGTAAAGTAAACCTAAATTCACTTATGTGACAATACTTCAAGTAAGAAAAGCAGTTAATGCAGATATCTTTATGTTAGTATCTCCTATTTAACAAAAGGGTTAATACATTCACTGCGAGATTGCATATTCCAACTTTTATATATTCACTACATGCTTCAAACTTAGTGTGGAGTCCTCCCTGATGTGGAGACCATAATGTAAGTCGAACATTATTCTTTAAATCAATGTCCGCGCTTTGGTTTAAAGTATATTCCATAGATCTCTGGTACTCAAATGTGTCAATATGCTAAAGAATCTATGTTAATTGACACTTCTTTAGATTGTTACTCCCCTTATAAAAAACCAGAGGGGAGTAACAATATAAAGGTGTACACAGTTTTCTTCTTTAAATTGTGACTCCCCTTATAAAAAAAGAAGTGTGATATTCCTTTGTCCCAAAGTACATTAGACTAAACATCCCTTTGTCCTAATAGTTATTTAGTCAGTCATTTAAATTCTAAAACATAGAGGAGTAACAATCTAAAGAAGTACCTGTCAATTAATATAATATAATAATAAATAATTTGTACTCAAAAACTACTAACACAAGCATGAAAATGACTTAAGGAGTTGAAATATTGGAGAAGGAAGACTTGATAATTAAAAAAATTCAAGAAATTGTTTAATTTTTAAATCTACTCATTAGAAATAAAATTAATGTGCCTTTAAACAAATATATTATACAGAAAGAAATAAATATATTCACCTATAGTCCCAATAGTGATACACGATCTACCAATTACAAATACATTAAAATAAGCAATAACCTCTGAATAATGAGAAAAATCAGAAATTTAAATCATAGCCAGCATTGGATCGCTGAATAAAGGTACTCTTTTAGAACTTCCAGGCTTTCTTATACATATATAACTACTAATGCTGTCTACATAAATGTTTTTACCATTGAATAAATTTGGCTATATTTTGCCTCTCTCCGAGGCATAAACTTGCCTAAACCATTATTTATGTATTATTATAATTTACAATACTAGCAACTCTGAATTGGTCTTTTTAATATTATTACATTTTTAACCAAACAAAACCTTATGACCTCTAAAAATCGAATTAAATGTTAACAGTATTGTATATTATCATGATAAAAAATTGATGTGTGAGGCACGTCTATGCCTCGGAGAAAGGTGAAATATAGACAAATTTTATCAATGATGAAGTAAAATGTTTTCAAGTTTTTATTACTCACTCTTAAAGACCCCTACGAGAACAGTAGGTACTATAAAAGGGACAAATAAAAGAAACCATGAAATAAGAATAATGTTAAGAGTAGTTTAAAGAGATTTTATAATCTAATTCTGGATTATAAAATGTAAATATGGTTGAAAATGTAATTCCTAGTTAGAAATATATCAAGATTTAATTATCACAATAGTAGGTAGATCCTCATCTCTAGAAGTTATGTATGTACAGTAGAATCTCGGTATTTCGTATCCCGTTATATCATATATCCCGATAAATCGTATATTATTGTCGGTCCCTTCAAAAAATCTCGATAATTGGTATAAAACCAATGCATTTCGGTCCCCTCAGTATAACGTATTTTTTCCCCTATCAAGGTGAACATAAACGTCTTATAACTCGTATAATTCTGAGAATAATCCCGATAAAACGTATGAACGGAAGTGGCAAATTTCCAAGATTTTGTTTTTTTCACTACCTGTTATTTTACTCTAGGTACTCAGAAAAAAATAATAATAACAACAGTTCAGACTTATAAGAGACTACAATAAGAGGAAGCGTTAATTAAATGGTTTTTATTAATTCCGAATTGCAAAGAAACCTATTGGAGTGAACATTCTTCAGGGAAAAAATTAGAATTCTCGCGTGACGTTTGATCGGCATTAAACAAAGACTCAGGGGGGAGAATGTGATGGTCTCCAAACCAAATGTAATTCTTGGACAGCCTAGGGCCTAGATGAAGGAATAACTCTTATAATTCTGAGAAAAGTCGCGGTTAAACGTATATGAAAGGAGGGGGGACCCTGTTCCAAGATTTGATTGTATTGTTTACCTCCTTCTGTTCTACTCGGATAAAAAGCTATGGATAACACCCGAACAATTGGTTTAATTAAAAAAACAATTTATATTTTTTTAAACCAAGTCCATATTTAATTGTTTTATGATCGAGCACAGTGTGTTTTTATGTGCAAAATAAATACGTCTTTTATTCATTATTTTTTTCTTTTTTTACCATCAATATTTCATAATCCCGATTTAGTGAACTACTCGATATATCTTATTTTTTCTTCGACCCCTTGAAGATACGATATATCGGGATTCTACTGTACTTCGATTTGAAGGGTGAACAAGCCACCCAGAGTAATACATACATTTAATTCATGACATTCTTTCACAAAGTACAGGTAAAAACAAAAACCTACATTTTAGTCAGTATAGGATCCAAGGTTAGATCAAAAACTCCACCCTTGAAGTGAAAAGTGAGTTAACCATTCGATGGTCCTGTACTTAGTACAGCAGTCCGCAGTTAACTTTTAATAAGTGTGTTAAAGATGGAATTATACTTATAACTCCCCAACAGTCTGTGCCAAACGAGAGCTAGTGCGTTGAGAACGCAGGAAAAACTAGTCAATGGGGTGGCGACCCAATGAGAGCTCAAAATTTGCCTTCTGGATAACCAAATAAGAAGCTGAATATAGTGGCTTTATTTTTTCCCTCAGAGGTTGACCAATCTGTGTGTCACTCGATTTCCCACGCTGTCAACGCACTAACTCTCGTTTGGCACAGACTGTAGACAACACCTAACCTTATCAGGATTGTTTAAGTACATTAGCTTAGTGTTTATCATTACCGTATTTTGGGTTGGTTCTTGGTTCCACAGTGTCTATGGTTACTGTTCCCTAAAACTCTTATTGGCTCATTACGCCACTCTAACACTGTATAGTGATTACGTATAATATATATATATATATATTTTAATAATGACCAACTGCGATGTTGGTTTTTATATCCTTCTTAATTTGAGACTAGTCGTGTGTTGGATATATAAGTAAGAAGTCCATATTTTTTTTACAACCCCATATTTTACAATTAGAAGTCTGAACATATCTGCATGTATGATAATAAAGAAGATAATAATTATCTTATAGTAATGCGACCTCCCACCGGTCAACATTTAATTCTTACTGTACAACTACTGTACTGTGGAGGCGAAAAGTATTGTACCGGCACAGACTAGGGATTATGCCAAATCAAAGAGGTGAGACATGATTCACACTGAAGATCACATCAAATAGATAAATTAAGTGGCTGACTACACCATTCTTTAATAACTTAAGGTTGTATTAGGTAGGATGTGGCCTGGCGCAGACCAGAGATTATGCCACATTAGAGAGGTGAGATTTGATTCACTAAGAAGATCATATCAAGCAGAAAAATTAAGTGGCTGACTACACCATCCTTTAATAACTTAAGGTTGTATTAGGTAGGATGTGGCCTGGCGCAGACCAGAGATTATGCCACATTAGAGGGGTGAGATTTGATTCACACTGAAGATCACATCAAGCAGAAAAATTAAGTAGCTGACTACACTATCCTATAATAACTTAAGGTTGTATTAGGTAGGATGAGGCCCAGCGCAGACCAGAGATTATGCCAAATCAAAGATGTGAGAAATGATTCCCACTGAAGATCACATCAAATAGATAAATTAAGTGGCAGACGACAATGTTATTTTAGACGACGTAACTTCACCAACAAAACAAATTTACTTTTATGATTAAATAAATTTGGAACTAATAAGTAAAGTAATAATATTATAATGGAAACATAGGTAAATATGCAGTACAGAGGAAAATTTTAGGTGATAATATCTCAGCCTAATGAACTATTATCCTAATACAGTAGGGATGATGTTTCTTTGTCTATTTCTTCATACAAAAGAATATAATCAGAACTGATCAAATTTCATAAACGTCCTCTATTCTACAGATCAACCTATAACTGAAATATTTATTTCAACTTGTCAGAACATTGTATATAAATTTAACAATAAAGAAATTGATCATTTCATATTTAAGAGTTCAAAGAAAGACAAGTGGTAGGTACTTAAATAATCAAATGTGTAAGGGATGACATTAGTTATAAATACTTAACACAATAATTACAGAGAGTCAAAACAATCATAGAATGACGATATTACACGTGGCAACAGAAAAGTTAATTTAGAAAACAAAAGATAAGAAGAACCTAACAATTGATGAAGGACACGTATATTGACACATCAATTCCGTCATATTTATCATAATTCTAATAATTTATAAAGCCACGAATCAATGAATACAATTAAATGAATTGAATGAGCCTCATTTGATTGATAATGCAAACTGATTAAGGAACAATAGGTCTAATCAAATGTGCTGCATTTATTTCTTTCTATTTATCTATACAATAGTTATTCTTAGAGGGAATTTGAGCAAAATGTAATTATCTTGAATTAACAGTGTTTTTTAAAAAAATATATATATATTATGAAGCAATAATGAATACCCAAAATAAGAATAAAGAAACAAAAATGATAAGAGAAAATTTGTGATTACAAGAAAATCATATAGAGTTTTAGTTACGTTAAATAAATAAAACCGTACATAAGTAAATAAATACATTGAGATACAAAAGTAATAGACTGAAATGTTACTATTTGGAAACTATTAGTTTGTATTTATAACATAAAAAAATACAAGAAAGAGTAAAATAAAAGGGATAATTTAGTGGTTATAATTTGACGCCAAGAGACAACTTGAGATAAATAAATTTCTACCGAAGTTTACATTGAAATAAAAGAGTAAATGTCACGTACCTTTGATGTGACTTTCGGTCCCTTTTTAACAGCGGTGGGATCTTGACTTACTACGTTTTCTAAGATGCAAATACACATCGAAAGAAGGAAGAAAAATGAGCTACGTGAGTGAATCATATTTGTATTTCTTCGAACAATGTGAAGAAACGGAAAATTCGAGGGTGTAAAACCCGTTTTATTATACAAGTATTCGAAAACAACACTATGCGCTTAAATTTTTTATAAAAAGGTATCAAAAAGGGAATTTAAAATAAGAATCACGTAGGAGTATTAAAGATAACCACAGGCCGGCCTCCGACTCCGAGTTTCACCGGTTATGAAGCAAGCTACTTGTCTTGAAAATTGAATATGCGCATGCGCTTGCGTTGAACAGAAACGGCGTAGAGAGGAAAAACGACGGCACCGTGACGTCATTCTCGAGGTAAGCGTTCCTGATAGACAAAAAATGCAGATGTACTTGATAATAATTTAGTATCGTATTTGGCCACCAGGGTAGTTTACTTTAGGATGACTTCACGGTGCCGTTGTTATTTCTCTCAGTGCCATCTCCTAGTAAAAATTACCTTTCTTGGAGCTACAAAACCTAACATAACCTGCTTCGCTCCCCCCTTCTCTTTATTACAAAATTTTTGTTTTTTTGTAAATCTATCTTCCTACATTATTTACTTCATAATTACTCTTTTATAAACGTTTTTAAGACACTTATACTCAAATGTATCATTTTAAAATTTATTAAAACGATTCTTTTCAGTAATTTGGTTCCTGAATGAATATTTACCAACTCTTAAATTCTTATTCGTAATCTCAGTTGTACTTACAATATATTTTCAACCCTTGTTAATTTACTTTTACTTTAATGATTAAAACTAAGCGATTTTATTATAATTAATATCTTTATAATATACAACATATTATGTTGGACCATCTGAATCGGTAACTCGAATTTTATAATATTTTAAACGTTTCTTCTGTTATTTTTCCCTTCATGACTTATTCTAAATCAACCTACTTTTAATATCTTCTTTGAGATCATCCTTCAGTTTTATTTTCAAAAATTAATTTTCCTCCTTTTTATTTTGCTTTAATAATTAAAAATAAAACGCATGTGAAGGAGAAAGAGAAATTTATTAGACTTTCATCTGATCTTATTTATTTCATTCCGTCCGACTGCAGGCAAAAATCTTTTTGCATTGTTTGAAAATTTTGGACTGACGGCACTTGGGAGGAAATTCTTTTAGCAAATTTTAAATCTTCGAAGGCTGACTCGAAAAATCTTAGCGTTTCAGTCAGCATTTCTTCTGTACTTATTGACTGGCACATTTTGGTGTTCGTTTTACTTATAAGGGGTAAAACCAAGCGAAAAATGTTGTTGAAATTGGTATCGTTCATTCTTAAATAGCTTAGTAAATCTTCTTTATAGGAATGCCTCAATTCATGCAGCAAATACATGTGGGAACCAGTGTCTCTTTCTTGGAGCCACTTCTTCGTCCATAATCTTATTTTTGCCCTAACTGTTTCACAACAATTACTCAAAATACGTACACACGCTCAACGTTTAATATTGTTTTAAAGATAAAATTAAAACGTAAACAAAAGAATTAATAAAATAATAAACTTGATAGGTCGTTAGGCTAAGATACGTTGATTTTGTTTCTTGTTTCTTTTGGTTCACTCACTCATTTATCACAGTATCCTGCAGAGTGGTAATAGCTAGAGAGCTGAAATTTTGCATGGAGGTTCCCCTTACTACCTAGGTGTTCGCTAAGAAACAGTTTTACGATCTGCCATCTTTAATCAAGATGATGGTCATTTACATTTACACGCGGAAATATGGTAGACGTAACTTTTAAGGTTTTTTGGAGGCTAATTAATTGCGGCTAAAAGGTAAGTCGTATCGAAAAACAGGTTGCATCAGTGATAACTGATTTTAAAATATCTATAACGTTGGTCCTACGACCTTTCGTCGTACCTTCATCGGATCTACCTAGGTATAGGTAGATATTGATAATTTTTAAAAAATGTTTTTGACTTTGAGCGCAATTATTAAATTGGGGCGCCTAAATCTCACGCTCAATTTGACCTTTTTTTTAGAGAAAAATTAATATTTACAAAGAAAAAACAAATTTAAAAGTAAATAAATATCTTCATATTTACTTTTTAAAAGCTTTTATTTCAGTTATATTTATTTTATACTTATATTATATTGTTCAAAATAAGTATAAAGAAAATATAAACAAATATTAAATAATAAAATTTGTTTTATTTACATAATTTCGAAGGGTTAAAGATGAATAGATATTATTATGATTGTTTTTACGTAAACACACTTTGGAACCTGGATGTAAACAATGCTTTCCCCTACTCCTTTGACTTTCTTTGAATTCCACTTCAGTATAGTGCCAACAACTGGATGATGCATATCCGCTCATATTTTCCTAAACTACCTACATGCGACATGTAATAAGGTAAAATTTTATTTTTATTTTAAAAATTTATTTAATTGTGTTTATTATCATATTATTTTAGGATTTTATTTGTTATAGATTCCTAAAAGCTTTTAAATGTTTTAGTTTATTTAAGTTATTGTTTTAGTTTATTTAAATTAATGTTTTACTCTATTTTTAAGTTATTGTTTTAGTTTATTTAAAATATAAACGTTTTAGATTATATAAGTTAATGTTTCAGTTTATTTAAAATATAAATGTTTTAGTTTATTTAGGATAATGTTAAGTATACTTAATACTTAAGTTTTGAGATTTAAATGTTAGAATTTTAATATTTCTTGTCGATAGTTTATATTTTTTTTTATTTATTATTTCTATGTTATTTATTGGCATAAGTAACAAAAAATCATTCGTGCATACCGGAGCTTATTAATTATTTTGTAAAGGATTTGGCCTTTTTAATTAAATTTGTGGAAGATTATAATGGATAATTTTGGGGTATATGTTTTATTATTATTATATTATTTATTTTTTATGAGTATTAGATTATAACCTAACAGTTACCGTAACATCTCGTGTATAATATGCAACATTTTTACCTCTTTTTTTTTCTTCTAAAATCCGGGTGGACATTGTATGCGAGTGAAAACCTTTACCTACTGATTTTTCAAATATGGCTCTTTGCCATAATTTGACTGCTTGCTACACCACAAGTCTTAAGAAATTATGAACATAAAATGTTTATTTTAACAAGAGAAATTACTTTTCAAACCTATTTTTATCTTGTATTTTACAATTAAGTAATCATGATACTGGTGTTGTATATTACTAATATTAGTTGTATATTACTTTGGTTTTCTGATTTGGTTTTTGTTGTTAGTCAAGAGTAAAGTCAAAGAAGGTGTGTTTAATGCCACTGAAAAACTAATAAATACCAAATAAATCTAAATAATTTCATTTCATTTAGGTTACATAATTTTAAGGTACATCATGACAGAGAAAACTATGTATCAGTTACGACAGAGAAAACTATGTATCAGTTACGACAGAGAAAACTATGTATCAGTTACGACAGAGAAAACTATGTATCAGTTACGACAGAGAAAACTATGTATCAGTTACGACAGAGAAAACTATGTATCAGTTACGACAGAGAAAACTATGTATCAGTTACGACAGAGAAAACTATGTATCAGTTACGACAGAGAAAACTATGTATCAGTTACGACAGAGAAAACTATGTATCAGTTACGACAGAGAAAACTATGTATCAGTTACGACAGAGAAAACTATGTATCAGTTACGACAGAGAAAACTATGTATCAGTTACGACAGAGAAAACTATGTATCAGTTACGACAGAGAAAACTATGTATCAGTTACGACAGAGAAAACTATGTATCAGTTACGACAGAGAAAACTATGTATCAGTTACGACAGAGAAAACTATGTATCAGTTACGACAGAGAAAACTATGTATCAGTTACGACAGAGAAAACTATGTATCAGTTACGACAGAGAAAACTATGTATCAGTTACGACAGAGAAAACTATGTATCAGTTACGACAGAGAAAACTATGTATCAGTTACGACAGAGAAAACTATGTATCAGTTACGACAGAGAAAACTATGTATCAGTTACGACAGAGAAAACTATGTATCAGTTACGACAGAGAAAACTATGTATCAGTTACGACAGAGAAAACTATGTATCAGTTACGACAGAGAAAACTATGTATCAGTTACGACAGAGAAAACTATGTATCAGTTACGACAGAGAAAACTATGTATCAGTTACGACAGAGAAAACTATGTATCAGTTACGACAGAGAAAACTATGTATCAGTTACGACAGAGAAAACTATGTATCAGTTACGACAGAGAAAACTATGTATCAGTTACGACAGAGAAAACTATGTATCAGTTACGACAGAGAAAACTATGTATCAGTTACGACAGAGAAAACTATGTATCAGTTACGACAGAGAAAACTATGTATCAGTTACGACAGAGAAAACTATGTATCAGTTACGACAGAGAAAACTATGTATCAGTTACGACAGAGAAAACTATGTATCAGTTACGACAGAGAAAACTATGTATCAGTTACGACAGAGAAAACTATGNTCTATTATACAAAAAAAACTTTTATTTTAATTTATATTTTATATTTAAATATCGTTAAACTTTTTTTCAGGTTTAAAGATGCTGGTTTATTGTTTGATGAGGATTGAATACGCATTCTTCATCAAGATGAAAAGAAGTGAAGTAACTTATTTGAAGTTATCCTTCTACTGGTCTACCTGCATGATAGACCGTCTCACACACATAACTGATGAATAATTTCAGGTAAATTAGTCATTTGTTTTATAACTAAAATTAATATTTAAGGCGTAAAATTCAACTATGTGTTAATTTTGTTTTCTTTTAATTAATTCTTTTTAATATCTTATCTACGTTGTATATTAGCATAAGTAGTACATCATAAATCTCTTTTTTCAGGTATATATGTATTTAAATTTAGACTTTTAAGGTCTTTAGAAGCTAAAAAAGTGGATTTAAATATCGTCTGTGGTTGGATCTGGTGTTTAATTTAACATTCTTCCTCTGCAATTGCACCTTTATAAAATGTGTGTATGTTGGGAAACGAGGTCCAGGGGAAATTCCCTCCTTGATCATATACTGATCTCTATACTAATCCGTGATGCTTTTATATCAGCTGTTTTTTGGTATTTGAAAATAAACCAATTGTTTATGTCCTTTGTCCTTTGTGGTTATTTACTTTTTTATTGATTTAATTAACTGTTTCTTTTACATTTCCGATCAACATTGTGATCAGGTTGATCACTTGATTGATGATTATTACAGGACAATAATTATCTTATTTGATGATTTGGTTATTGCAGGACGGGGATTTGGCCACTTTACTCATCTATCTACTCTATGTGATCATCAGTGTTACTCACCTTCTGGGATTCCATCCAACTCTCCAGATATATCGGTGTTTAGGCCAATTTTTCGGGTTTCAGGCAGAGTTGCAAATTATGCTAGCCTCTAGGCTACGCCAGTATATCCTATTTACCGTTTATCTTTTTAAGTGCAAGTTACAGTGCTCTAAAATTTGTGTTATTTTATTTATTTATTTTTTCAGATTATTTTATTTTTAGCAAAGAAAAAAAAAAAAAAACTAATTCATCACCTCTTAATTTTAATCTTAACTTAATTTTCTTTCATATGTCGATGAGGATCATTAGTGTGGAATATGCCACTACTTTATGAGAATTTAATCTAGATTATTGTTACTAATTGTCATTTTTAGTTCCAGTCCCAGGAAGATTTCCTCTAGCCATTCTCAAGAATGTTTACTCTTGTACAAAGCTCTATTATTTT
>KZ651138.1:157342-181394 GCA_001010745.2 Gerris buenoi | reverse complement strand
TTCCAGCAAAAACTTCGATAAGGCAACCACATTTATTCCAATAAAAATAAATAATATTTGTTTTGATTTGAGGTCTTTAAATAGAAATAATAACTTATTTAAATTAATTTAATTATTTTTTACTTCTTTCTTGTAAGTATACAATTAAGCCCGTTGCCATGAACCCAAAAAAATAATCTAATTATAAATAGTCTAATTATAATCTAAGCTAATTATAAATAGTCTAATATTACGCTTATACACCAATTATGTTTTCTCTCTAATTGGCAAAGTTCGTGGGTGAATGGATAGCATGTTTGCTTATTAATCCGAAAGACAGTGGTTCGTAACTCGCTTGGATGAAAGATTTTTTACAGATAAATCTTTTACCAGGATTAGTCTCGAAACACAATTTCCGTTTCATTACTTCCGTTAAACTGTAAATATGTTGGAATCTTGGCCGAGTCTCGAATCGCAAACTTCGTTACACGATGTCCCTAAATGAAAAAATTCACTCTACTGCCGCCAAAGAAGTTTCACTTCAAAAACTCTATATTTCTCGCCGTCTCCGGCTTACATAAGGTATATTTGTTCGTTCCGAGAAGCAAAATCGTTTTGTGTAAGCAATTTTTGTTTGGTGTAACACGTTCGAGCAAGAGATAAAGAATTTTTCCTAATTGGATCAGTAGTTCTAGAGATTAATAAAATATTTCTTGTTTTAAATCCCTATTCACATATTATTTAGATCAACAGATCAACATTTTGCGACAATCATGAATCATGAGTTTTGGCTCTAAAATAAATACTAGGTAATAGGTAATACATATATATATATATAAGACCGATACCATGTGTCTCACCAAACTATAGTGTATAGAAAGTCTTTCTACACTACACTACTTCTTCAATTCTTCACTAAGAAAGAAGACCTACACCTACAGCAACAGTATTATATCTATATCGGAAAGCCTTCTAACTCCCAATCGAATTCCCTCCTCTGGAAGCCTACTAGAAGGAGTTTCCTTCCTGTTAACTGCAACTATAGACTTTAACAGGTTGCTTAAGCTCTATAGATAGGAGGTCAATAGAGGATGTCAAATAATACAATTAATTAACTCTAACCCCATAGTGTCAAAATGACAAAGTGGAAAAAAGAGCTACCTCTTGCTAGCTCCCAACTCCCTAGTACTATATTTAAAAAAATCAACCAAAGAAAATTGACAATAAAAAAAAATTTATTCAACGCTCCTGTCAGTGTAATATAGAGAACTAAACTAGGCATCGCTTGGCTCCATCATTGAAGCGAGCGTAATGGAATAAATATTAGATAGTTAATCATGAGTTGATATTTAAAGAATGTGCTAGTATAATAGAGAGCCGTGCAGATGGAGTGAAGGAGAAGAGTTCTTCAGTTCTTCTACTATTCCTTAACTCTTTAAACGTCCCGGCCATTCCTCTTTAATTTTTATAAAATGTAGAACATCGCTACGCAAAAACTACTGTATATATCAAGTTGAAATGTTACATGCCTTTTTCAATTGTGCATTAGACGATGTATATGAAGTTTTATTAAAATCCTTACGTAAGATATTGGAACGTAAGATATTGGTAAAGGTAAAAAGGTTGTTTTCTCTATTTTAAACGTTTAGGTCAGCTTTAATAGTTTTAGCGATCTTTATTAATTCATAGTGGTGTCGTTGTTGGATTTACTAAAAAATGTTCTTTGAAAAAAAATGTTCTTCTCATCGAATAGGTGATAATACAATTTTTTCTCGTCCTGAAATTCCAATTTTCTCAATTTTTTCTCGTCCTGAAATTCCAATTTTAAATTTGAAGCTCACATTTACGCGAGCATTGCGCGCGAACTCTTGAACGGATCACGCTGTCCAATGAACTTAGCCTGAGTATTAGTAAAAAGAACATGTAAACTAAATTTCATTTAAATCAGACAACTTTTACTAAAGTTATCGTCGGACTTGTAAACGTTACTCACAGACAGACACACAAATAGACAAGACGCATATTTCGTTGAATGTAAGAAGCTCGCTTACGCTCGCTTCAAAAAGTGAAAACCGAGTTTCCTTCTGTTAGCTTGTAACTTTCTGGTAATATATTTTAAAGAAACAATCAGAGCGTAACGTTGTCGCGTAAATGTCGTATTTTTGCGTGACGGAAAATGTTGACCGAACCCCCCGCCCAAAAACACATCCATGCTAACTTTTTGATTTATGCAAATTTGATAATGATAGATAACTTTTTTCTAAATCTTAAATGGCGCCCATTTTCAGATTCACAATAACTGATAAGGTGACTATATGAAGGTGGTAATAATTTGGTAATAGGAGTGGACTGTATATGCGAATATTTGTATTGAGAACAGTTATAATGTAATAAACTAGAGGCAATTAATGGAACTTGAAGGTCTTATGTGCATGAGATGCAGAACTTTGTTGATTTGGAAGGCTATGATGAGGGCTAGACCTAGGACGAGCTAAGAGAAAAACTAGCGATATTATTTTTATTGCTTTCATCTTTTCAAAATTAAACAAAAATCGTGAGTCTCTGGCTCAGATTGATTTGATTGAGATAAGTGAGTTTGAAAAGGATCATCATTAGTGCTACTCACATTTAGGTTATTTAATGTAGTTGCAGATAAGTAGAAGGTATTTGATTCAGATTCATTATTATTCGGGGGGCTCGCGCCCCCTATGCCCTTCTCTGGATACGCCATTGTTCCGTTCATTTTTCAGACTAATTTTTTAACATGGTTTATTTCCAAAACCTCCCCTATACAATACCTGATAAAAATAACTTGAAACAACGTAAGTTTTGACAAGCCTAATATAAACCCTAGATATACACGTAGATAAGGTAGAGTAGCGTAGAAACGCATTAACTAACTGTCCCGTCTGATTAGTATAAAGAGAAGAGTGAAGGGGCAATAATAAATAGACATCTACAGGCCTCAAGCAATCCATATACACCTCCTAATATCCGTTGAGAGGTCGTATTTATCTCCGTTCTATATCTTTTCGATGATTGTAATTTAATTCTTTGTTTATAAATTATAATATAGCTTTATATTTTTAATTTGTTTAGGTGCCTGGTCCTGGGCAAATTGGAGAACTATTTAGCTGCCAAGAAGGAACTATTAGCTACAAAGATGGAACCAGTCAGATCTCATTTAGCTTGCCTTTGTCACCACGCTTCGATATTCCACCGAAACTATAAAGGTATTATAAATTCTAACGGGGTTGGTGGAGGATATCACCAATATTCTTTCCTTTGGGAAAACAAATGATAAATATAACTGTTAAGCTTTTACTGACGAATGTTAATTCAAGTACGAGTTCAGAAAAGTTTTGAAAAGAGTGTTGTTCAATAGGCAAACAACTTCTTCCCACAAAAAGAAGATTTTGAACACGCAAGAAGTTGTGAACTGGCGGCTCTTTCTTTTCTTACTTACTCCATAGCACTACAGGCCGGGATGGCCCTTGGCCCTTGGCCTCTCGAGTTAATGCCTCCCATCTTTCTTTGTCTTGTGCCATCTGGACTATTTGCTAATCGCTCTATATATCCTTCTTTTCTGGACCTATTTTGACCAATTCGGAGTAAAACATTTAGATTAACTATTTATCTGAATTACTTTAAGACTTGTACACGTGTTTTCCAACTTATGTTAGTGTCATGACAAAACAATTAATATAAATAATATGTGTGTGTATAATGTATATCCAAATACCACTCATTCGTTCACCGATTTATGACGATATCTCTGAAACCACTGGACCACGAAATTTGTTGGCAGATTCTTCTCAGCCCTTAGGTCCTCGCTATTAAATATTTTTACGATTCGCGATTCGCCACCTTTATTATAAGATGGTGGCCTTTATGATGAAAATTCTTCATGAAAATACATCTGGAACAAATAGCAATAGAGTCTTGAAATTCGGAATTTAGCTTCTTTTTATGGCAGAAGACATTAATAAAAAGTTTTTAAAAAACGGCCATTTTGTTTCAATATGATGACTGTTGACTTATTTTAACCATGCCCCCCTTAGGTACTAACTACAGTTAATCACCATTTATAATTATAATTTGTTTATTAATAATTCATGTCTACAAATAGGGTATTTCTAAAAAATGTTATCCCAAAGGGGGAAATAGGGCCAAAGTAAAAAAGACGGGGAATTGAGCCCAGACAACCCCTTTAAAGTTTGGAAGTTAATACTTAGGATAGGCTTTCTTTACAATGTAACATGTAAGCATACATATTTACTCAACATAATTCCAAATCCAACTAGGTGGGGAAGGGGGTTACATAAGGAGAAACCTCTGCTTTTCAGGTAACATTTAAAAACGTTCATTCAGTGGTTGGAATTAATTTGTTTAATTAATTAATTGGATATTCTTAATATAATATTCAAGGATATATATTGTATCAAGATATAATCGCTCAGAAAATTATTGCAATGCTTCTCGACAGTAGTTTATAAACCCATCAAAATAATAGTAATCTAATCCGTAGCGAAGCACGGGAATCAGCTAGTTATATGTATAGACAAAGGAAAGTTTTATCTAGTTTTATTAGTTTCTATTAATGCATGAAATTGTAGGTTATTTCTTTTTAATTTATCGCTGGTAGCTACGTTTCGATGGGTATAATAGGCCCCATTTTGCACCCGATATTGGGAGCATCTTTAGGGGAGGCCATGTTGTTCTGAGGAAGTAACGCTAACGCTTAACGTTAACTGACTTCAATTTAATGTTGCTACCTGCTCAAAACAACATTTACTCCAATGAAGAGACTCTTAACACAGGATAAAACGTCTGTCCAACATCTATCTTCTATCTAGATGCGTTCACTACCGAAAGACCTAAAACTTTATTATATACAAAGCGTAGAAGACTACAAAATAGCATTCGTAATTAGTTTACTTCCTTCTATAGCCAGTCGTAATTTACTTTAGTTGTGGTTTTTAAGTACATATATAACATAATTATTATTCACTTTATTCAGTTGCGCTCCTCTTATTGTACTTAGGTCGTATTAACAGGTCTGATTAATTTTTATTCACAGATTACCACTTACAGCTTAGGAATCAAATTAACACACATTTCTTTAAATGAACATCTAAATCAAAAGTTTTAAAAGATATTTAATAAAAGGAAGGGGTAGTCTTTAAGAAAGGGTCGATCATATCAATAATTACCATTAATTGAAGCTATCACTAAAATTTATGTTTGATACATTTTATCGGCAATTTTGTGTCATAAGGGTTTTTATAGTTTATCATGACCCGATACCCGATTAATCAACGTAACATTATGTTATTACTGTAAGAGGGTTGGCTACTTTGCGCATCTATTCGATGTCATCAACAATCTGAGCTTCTCAATATGATTAAACGTATCTGATCTTTCTGGGATTCAAGCGCACCAGATACGTTGATATATGACAATCCACAAGTTGAGAAGTTTAGGTTAGTTTCTCATACCTGCTATTTGCTCTATCTGTGTTGATAATTAGGTTTAGAACTCCCTCAGATCAGCAACATAAGCTTTACAATGTGACCTCTCTGGGATTCAAACGCACCACGCACCAGAATCGTTGATATTTGACAATTTAGAAGTTGAGACGTTTAGGTTAGATTATCATAGCTCTTTGCTCTATCCATGTTGATAATTAGGTTTAGAACTCCCTCAGATCAACAACATAAGCTATTCAACATGACATCTCTGGGATTTAAATGCACCGGATACGTCGGTTGTGTAGCAATCGTCTTTTTCTACCTTTTCTATGTGATTAGATAATTAGGTTATTAGAACTTCCTCCGGTTTTAACATAACCCAAGTAAATTAATTAAGGTTTTAAATTTAATTATAGGATTGAAAATAACGGTTCTACTAGTATCAGCAAGTCTACTAATTAAAAGTTTAAGTCGCCTTAATCCTGTTCTATGCCTATCCCCCTTCTTTAATCATTATTTTTGCTTCAATTCCGGTCTAATTTTACAGCTATACGAAGACTGTGTCTTAAAGAATAAGAAGTTAGACGTTCCTACTGCTGAATAAATTCATATCAACGCTGTTTGTTGTTTTTAAATTTAACCCTATCATGCTCAATGTCGAATACATCCTTTGAGTTATGGTTTTGACTTAAAAAAAGGCTGCACTTTTGTTTGAATTGATAATATTTAATGACGCATTTGCTTTCCATCTAGTTATATTAGTGATAGGGTTTGGAGGATCCCTAAATTATGTAAATAACTCCCAAAATTTCCGAAAACATCATCTGACTTAAAGTATCATGGTGAAGTAACTGGAGCTTTACAATTTGACTTCGGCTCGATCCCCCACTCCATCCGACTTTTCAGAAAAGGGTTGTTTTGTTTTGTGTTTGAGTTGAAGTTGGGTTTTTTGAAAACTTTTAGAACATTTATTAAAAAGAGGGTGATGTCGGTAAGGGTTAAAAAGTAATAATTGTAATTTTTGCGAGAAGAAGGGGTAGCCTTTGAAATAGGGGAAGGGAAGAAGCTAACGTTGGCCAACTTTCTCGGTTTNGAGATTTGAAATTTGGTACATAGATAGAATGTACCATAAATAGAAAAGTGCGGCCATTTTTATTTCGATATATGGCCGCCATATTGAATTATAGCCGCCATCTTGGATTTATTCATCAGTAATTCTCCTACTTTACATTGACATAGAGATCTGAAATTTAGTACATAGATAGAGTGTACGCATAAATAGAAAAGTGCGGTCATATTAATTTCGATATATGGCCACCATATTAAATTATTACCGCCATCTTGGATTTAATAAAACTCTATTATCTCAGCTACTAGGGGACCTAGAGATCTGAAATTTGGTACATAGACTTATGGTAGCTGAAGAAGAAAACTATCTATAGGTACTTTCTCTTCAACATATGGCCGCCATCTTGGATTTAATCAGGTACTATTATCTTAGCTTCCAGTAGGTAAAAGATTTTAAATTTGGTACATAGACACATTGTAACTAAAATTGAAAATTGACGGTAGTATAAAATAGAATAACTGAAAATGCATAAAATATTAGTATAACCTACTTTTACTAAAATACGAAATTAAACAGTAATATGATAATATCGCTGTAGTATAAATACAAATTTCTGCGTATACATTATATTTCACTAATAAAATAAAGGAAGAATAAATTTAAATAAATATTAGTTTAGATTTTCCCCTCCGCAAAACGTTTGATCATTTTTGCAGCGTTTTATCATTTTATTCAGCATCGGATATAGTTTCTTACCCTTTATCAAGAGTTGAAACATTTTTCTCCTGATTGATTTAATACCAACCCTTATCCCCCTTAACCTTAACCCTTATACCTACCCCGTGGCAACGGGCTTAATGTTATAATTGGAAAATAGAAGTAAAATTGTGTGAATTAATTTAGATAAGTTTTTATGTCTATTTGAAGACCAACAAATCAAAATAAACAATATTGACTTATGATATATAGGAAAACTTTGGTTTAGAATTTGGATTGGGGAAAAAAATTGGTACACAAAGGTACAGGGTACAAAAGTCAAAATAGTATTACCCTTCAAGATGCATGTCGTTGGAAAGCTCTTTAAGAGTAAAGTAATTGTTGTTATGTATTACACTTTTGTCATCTATATACATATATAAAACTGAGTGACAGTGACTGACTGATCAAAAATTCTCCTACTTCCCATTGCCGTAGAGATTTGAAATTTGGTACATAGATAGAATGTACCATAAATAGAAAAGTGCGGCCATTTTNTTTCTACCTTTTCTATGTGATTAGATAATTAGGTTATTAGAACTTCCTCCGGTTTTAACATAACCCAAGTAAATTAATTAAGGTTTTAAATTTAATTATAGGATTGAAAATAACGGTTCTACTAGTATCAGCAAGTCTACTAATTAAAAGTTTAAGTCGCCTTAATCCTGTTCTATGCCTATCCCCCTTCTTTAATCATTATTTTTGCTTCAATTCCGGTCTAATTTTACAGCTATACGAAGACTGTGTCTTAAAGAATAAGAAGTTAGACGTTCCTACTGCTGAATAAATTCATATCAACGCTGTTTGTTGTTTTTAAATTTAACCCTATCATGCTCAATGTCGAATACATCCTTTGAGTTATGGTTTTGACTTAAAAAAAGGCTGCACTTTTGTTTGAATTGATAATATTTAATGACGCATTTGCTTTCCATCTAGTTATATTAGTGATAGGGTTTGGAGGATCCCTAAATTATGTAAATAACTCCCAAAATTTCCGAAAACATCATCTGACTTAAAGTATCATGGTGAAGTAACTGGAGCTTTACAATTTGACTTCGGCTCGATCCCCCACTCCATCCGACTTTTCAGAAAAGGGTTGTTTTGTTTTGTGTTTGAGTTGAAGTTGGGTTTTTTGAAAACTTTTAGAACATTTATTAAAAAGAGGGTGATGTCGGTAAGGGTTAAAAAGTAATAATTGTAATTTTTGCGAGAAGAAGGGGTAGCCTTTGAAATAGGGGAAGGGAAGAAGCTAACGTTGGCCAACTTTCTCGGTTTAAATTTCGTTCCTTTTTAGGGTCTTTCCCTCTTCCAGTACGCTTTTTCACTTAGTTTTTGATTTAAAAAGTTAGTTTTTTAATTATTACCTGATGGTTATTATACGCGCTTGTTAATAGAATATAAAGTTATACCTGAAATTCCGTTTGAAGAATATCAACATCTCAGGTGGTTATAATAAACTATTAACCACGTGGGCAAGTACTTCCTTGTATTAAAAAGTTACTATCTGTTAAAATATATATTTGTTTCACCGAGAAATTCTATCCGCTAAAGCGAAGTGCCGGGATTCTAAAAGCCAACATAAAAGTTATTTGTTTCGAGAATATTTGTCAAAACTTTTAAATCACTTGAAGTTATTAGAAGCAGGTTACAGGCAGCTGGGACCCACGGAAGCAAATATTTTGGAGGGGTCGCTAAAAATGTACACTTTTTAAAAATACAGTAAAGCCTTTGGATAAGCCTTAACAGTAATATGATAATATCGCTGTAGTATAAATACAAATTTCTGCGTATACATTATATTTCACTAATAAAATAAAGGAAGAATAAATTTAAATAAATATTAGTTTAGATTTTCCCCTCCGCAAAACGTTTGATCATTTTTGCAGCGTTTTATCATTTTATTCAGCATCGGATATAGTTTCTTACCCTTTATCAAGAGTTGAAACATTTTTCTCCTGATTGATTTAATACCAACCCTTATCCCCCTTAACCTTAACCCTTATACCTACCCCGTGGCAACGGGCTTAATGTTATAATTGGAAAATAGAAGTAAAATTGTGTGAATTAATTTAGATAAGTTTTTATGTCTATTTGAAGACCAACAAATCAAAATAAACAATATTGACTTATGATATATAGGAAAACTTTGGTTTAGAATTTGGATTGGGGAAAAAAATTGGTACACAAAGGTACAGGGTACAAAAGTCAAAATAGTATTACCCTTCAAGATGCATGTCGTTGGAAAGCTCTTTAAGAGTAAAGTAATTGTTGTTATGTATTACACTTTTGTCATCTATATACATATATAAAACTGAGTGACAGTGACTGACTGATCAAAAATTCTCCTACTTCCCATTGCCGTAGAGATTTGAAATTTGGTACATAGATAGAATGTACCATAAATAGAAAAGTGCGGCCATTTTTATTTCGATATATGGCCGCCATATTGAATTATAGCCGCCATCTTGGATTTATCCATGAGGGAATTCTCCTACTTTCCATTGACATAGACATTTGGAATTTAGTACATAGATAAAAATTCCCATTAGTAGGAAAGTGCGATCATTTTAATTTCGATATATGGCCGCCTTATTGAATTATTACCGCCATCTTGGATTTAATAACACTCTATTATCTCAGCTTCCAGTGGACGTAGAGATCTGAAATTTGGTACATAGACTTATAGTAGCTAAAGAAGGAAATTAAAGGTACTTTGACTTCAACATATGGCCGCCATCTTGGATTTAATCAGGTACTATTATCTTAGCTTCCAGTAGGTAAAAGATTTTAAATTTGGTACATAGACTCATTGTAACTAAAATTGAAAATTGACGGTAGTATAAAATAGAATAACTGAAAATGCATAAAATATTAGTATAACCTACTTTTACTAAAATACGAAATTATGTAATAATAAAGATATATTAATTATATTGTTTTAATTATTATTTACAGTGCCAACTTCTAGACGGATGAGGTGCGCGAAGCGCACCGATCCGGCTAGTATTTTCATATAAGAGGGGTTAAAATGGAGAAACTACCTGTTGATGCTATTTTTGACCCTAAATTGTCAAAATTTGACCTCTAAATGGACTCCAAAAATTCTGGTCAACTATCTCATCCTTTCTTTTGATATTATTGACATTTTAATTTTTCTTTTATTTTTTAATTCATCCTAGGGTAAGTAGGGTGAGATATCATATATCGTCTGGAGTAACACATAGACATATATATGTACATACAAACATAAAAAAGAGTTTTTTCAGGAATCGATTAAGGATGGCCTGAAACGGATTTCCATAGAGAAATATGTATGTTAAAAATTCGCATTACAAAAGCTTAAAGATTCGCTAACAACAAACAATCAGATTTTAACATTAATTTACATATATGTATGTACAATGTAGGGGAGACAGGGGCACAGAGGACCTAATAAGGTTTGTGTTCAGATAACTTCAGCATTATTAAATAAAATTTTGTTAAATAAGAAGTATTTATTTAGAATAAACATTTCTCTAACTGTTCCCGACTCACAGTCCTTAATTTTAATTATAAGTATTTTATTTTTATTTTTTTCTGAAAAAAGTCGATTGGTCCTCTGTGCCCCTGATGCAGGGGCACATAGGACCACTTCCGTTTACTTAGAAAAACAAATTAAATTCTATATTTTTATTTTTTATTTTTATTTGGCAGTAGCTACAAACAATATTTTCATCGCCATCTTCAGTCCCTGCGCAAGAACCATATGTCCATTCTTTACAAATTCAAATAACAGCATGGGGTGTACCGCATACCTTTACGGTCCTCTGTGCTCCAAGCCACATGTCATTAAAAAAACATTTTATAACAAGATAAAGGACAGACTTAAACAAATGAAAACAATTTACATTATAAATATAAGACCTAAGTTTATCAGATACAGTAAATTTGTTTAAAAATTCTGTATCAAATTAATGTTACATTTAATAGTGTCGTGATGGATCCTTGTTACATTTAATTATATATAACGTAAATATTAGATCACTTTCCTTGAAAATTGAAAAAAGTGTATAAAAATTGATCAAACTTAGTTAACTCTGCCAGTGATTGCTCACGTCTGGAAACAAACTAACTCTAATAGAACATACAGATTTCCGGTTTGTAGCGCCGCTATACAATAAAAAAAACTCAGTGGACCTTTGTGCCCCGGAGGTCCTCTGTGCCCCGGTCTCTCCTACATACTTGTATGATATAAGACAAAATAATAAATCAGGACAGTCAAAACAATAACTATTAAAATAAATAAACAGAAAAGTCTTAATAGTGCGAGCTCCGATAATCCTAGTTCTCAATAATCCGATTCAAAAGAGGGTTCTAGGAAAGAAGGAGAATGTAGCGGGTTCCCTGAATTAAACACAATTAGGGCATGACAGTAGTTATTGAGTTAGTTCAGTAGTATTGATGGATCTGTATGATTTCATGGAATTCCTTTCCTGTCTCAGCAGCTGCGTTTACATTCAAATTCAGTGAAGACTATTAATTTATAATTTTTCTTTAGTTTTAAGTAAGATCTTTAAACTGAAAACATCGTGTAACATTTTTATAAAGAGTAATAAAAAGCGAAAACGTACGTATAAAGAGTAATTAAAACGAAAACATTCCAAACTTACTTTAGATGTGGAAATAGACGCGTTTTTGCGTATAGAAAAAGATGTCATTAAACACACTTGCACGGGAATTAGATGTGTAACATTAGGTGATTGGAAACAGATAAGGATGGAATTATTTGAAAACCTAATGAAAATAAAATATGACTGTAAGTAATATTTTTCAATAAATATTTAAACAGGTAGAATTCCGACTACATATTTTTCGTAAATTTCCAATAATCCGAGTTAGTGCAGGTTCTATCCAGCTCGTATTATCGGGACTACTGTAAGGCTAGGCGCCGACTTGCAATTTCTAATCGCGCGATTGTTTAGTCGCGTAAATAGAACACATGGTTTTAAATTGGAATGCACTCATATGCGACTAAAAAATCGTGGCGATTAAAAAACGCAACCAGACCTATATTTGAGGCGACGCGATTGTCGCTTTTTCGAATGAGGCACACTGACAGGCATGAAACATAAAACTGCACGCACTTGCGACTGTTCAGTCGCAAGTTTAGACTTTAATGGTGAATTAAAAACTGTACTTATTTCAAGGCTACTATAAACGCTCTTTAACGGGTATTGACTACATATCTCCATTTAGTGTCAGGATGGGTGATTCTTGGTTCAATTACATTAAGTAAATACTCAATTATACTTATTACATAGGTCTTCATGCAACTTATAAAACTGTCCCTTCATTAACCTTTGACTAGAAAGAGGATGAACCCAGTAACGTTGTTTGCGTCGTTTGGCTTTCGCTGGCAGCTAACGAACTAGGTATCACACAAGTGGTTTCAATGAAATTCATTGTGAAACTAAAATAAAACAAGCAATTTATTAGTCGCAGTGTGCGCACCTCGTAAATCCTAGCGACAGCGATTTTTAAGATGAAATCGCAAGTTGGCGCCTAGCCTAATACTTACTTACTTATTCGGATCCTCTTCTACCTTGCGGTGTTAAGGAAAACCAAAAAGATTTCCACCCTCCTCTGTCCAATGACAGGGACCGAGCACTTTGGAGGGACATTCTTCTCTGGACCAGGGTGGATGTGATGTTGTCCATCCACGTGGTTCTTTTCCTTTCCTTGTGGTCTTCTCCCTTCACATCTGCCCTTCACATCTGGCTTCTCTGAGGGCGTCGATCACTGTCCATCCTATTTACGTGGCCGTACCATCTAAGTTCTGGGTAATCTCAACTGTGACTCCTGTAATTGTAATATGAAATAAGAAGATAAAAAAGCTTCGATCTTATCTCTAAATTCTCGGTATCAAAGGGGGGGGGGATACTCTTTATATAAGTACAGTAGGACCCCTTTAATCCGGACACATGGTAATCAGGACCCCCCTGTAATCCAAATAAATTGGTTATAACTTGCAATAAAAGTAATTTTATTCAGTCAAATTTGAAATAGAGACTCAGAGGCTGTTAAATTAAGTTGTTAAATATACTTATTATTTTAATATTATTCTTTCAACTTTTTAAGGAAAGAAATGAGATATATAGACCGAAATTTAAATAGAGGAGTTGGCTAAACTTGAGAAAAACAAGTACAATGAAATAAATTATTACATTATCCCCCCCCCCCCCTTCACAAACATTTAGAACAACAGGAAAAATATATTACTTTCTCACTAAAGGAAAACTGTAATTTATAAATAAAAAGTTTTATCATTTTATTTTAGTCCCCCAATGATGATTGAATAAAATAAATTTCTATTAAGCAATTATTATTTGATTATTAACCTTTAATTGTCAATTCGTTAGCTTGGTAAGCATAAGTAGGTACGTTTCATTAATATAATATGATTGTAGTGAAATTTAATAATCAAAGCAGTACTGATGCGACCAGCTACACTTCTATGTAATGCGGGAAAGCCTAACATCCTAAAAACTAGACATAGCTGAATATTCGAATATTTTTTAACTTCGGTATTTTTTTGCTTAATTTTAACCAACTGAAGTGTTCGAAACAGTTCGCGTTCGAAACCGTATTCACCGTATAGTGAATATTAGCTATTTGTTTAATGATAAAATCACCAGTTTTGCTCACTGTTTTTATTCACTACTGGTAGGTTCTATACACAACATCTCGTTACAAAACAACTAAGAAGACAAAGTAAAGTGTTAGAAACCGGTCTGTGGTGAATTTTTTGTAGTTTAACAATAAACTCATCAAACTTTTCTCTTTTTACTTTTCCTATACCTTGCCGTAAAAGAAAAGTAATTTTTTCTCACAAAAACTCCAAAACTGAAATTTCAATGGTATTATCTGTTTTATTTGCGTTTTAACTGGATTTCTATCTGTTTGCCTGTGTGTGTGTGTGTGTGTTACTGTCTGTCCATGTCCAGCATAAATACCGCACAGATTTAAAAGTAGAAAGCTAAAACTTCATGTCCTTACATGTAGTTGTACTGCCTGGAAAATTATAAATTTGTGACGTCATTAACCCATTTAACGAAAAAAAATCCTATTACGCAAATTATACCTCTTTATAAGACATTTCCACTGAATTTCGTTTTGATATCTGCCGCCATTTTGACAATATCGACTTTTTAACTTTGAAACTTTAACGCTAAGTAATTTTGGAAATATTTCTCCGACTGAGATAAATAGTAGGTTCCTGAACAACTTGTTACAAGCAACTAAGATAAACTCTACAATATTGGAAACCGGACTGTGGTGAATATTAATCATCTGTAGTTGTTTGGCAATAAAATCACCAATATTGGTAATTCTTTTGTTCACTGATGGTAGTACAGGTTTCACAACATCTGGTATACAAACAACTAAGAAAACAAATTAAAGTTTTCGTCTAATGTGGTTTCTTGACTATTCAATTTGACTTACTTTACACTTAATACATTTATCAGCTCTAAGTAAGAACCAAAAAAAAGCGATATTTAAAAAATGGCGGTGGATATCAAAACTGAAGTCAGTGGAAATGTTTGTCTTGTAAAATGGCATAATTAGAAAGGTGTAATTGGTGTAAATTTCAGCGCAGTCGGAAAAATTGTCGGGTTGATGATGGGACAAATTTATGATGTTAAGGGCAGCACAAATACATGTAATGGATTGATTTTTGAACCAAATTTCAACTGTCTGGCTTAAAAACTGTTGGAGTTATGCGTGACGCAGACAGACATCGAGCTAAAAACCACCGAAACTGGTAATTCCGTTTCGATTTTTTTAGGTGAAAACAATACTTTTCTTTAGGTAAAGCAATGTAAAAATCTTTGTAGATACAGCTAACGCAGTAATGTAATACTAACTTATGGGATTGAAAAAAAAAGGAAACTGTCGAATCTTATTGTACCTTAGATATAACTTACAGATGTTTATACTATATTAGGGGAGTCAAGAATTAAGATGAAACCTGTAGTCAAAGTCAAAGGTATAGGCTTATAGGGTAGGGGATTACAATGGAGTCAACTTGCTAAGGGCATTTCTAGTGTTGAAATCATATGAATATATAATATCTATATTACCTTGTTTCTATAGATCTCTTCTGGTCGTAGTGACCAGAGGTAAGTAAGTGCGCCAGCAATCAATCCGCTGTAACAATATTCTTTTTTAAACAACTTTTTCGACTATTGACGATTAAAGGTCAGTTAATCATATTGGTTAATATACTCGGATTATGATTCTGCGGCAAGAGTATAACGTACAAAGGATGCTTACTCGGCCGAGTACGTCTGACCAACGCCTGACCAATCTTAAGTCGAGAACAAGCATCTCCTCACTTACACTGAACCGGATCATCTCGCGTTCGTCAGACGTCCGAGTGTAGTCAAACAGATCTTAATATTTTTGTTCGGTTTGACGAATACGGCCAAGACTGTTTTTTACCTGAAGACCCCCTCTAGCCATAAAAAATTATCAATTTTAGTATCATTATTGACAGCGACCAACTGGTTTCTATTCTTCACGATAGGCTCCTTTATCCTCACTAGTCACTAGCTTTAGTGACAGTAGTTACGTCTTCGGATCCGATTGACCGTAATTGTTGTCACTTATGGTATCCAATTGACCGCAATCGGATGCAATTGTTGTCACTTTCGGTATAGTGATTAAAAACTTTTTAGAAACCTCATACCTCATGCAGTCAGACGCGAATCGGCTGCATTTGACGAATGGTAAGGTCAGCCGAGTGATCCGATGTGCGGTGGGCCTAATAAATCTAATCTTTCGGAGGATCATATAAGATCTTCCGGAACGTCAGAGATTTTGTTAATCCTGACGTTCTGAACCCATTACCGGGGTCATTCTAAAAGTAGTTGCTCACGATGAGTAATTTATAACTCAGTTGCAACAATCTTCTAATCCTACTTATTATTCAGCTTTTTGTGGTTTGTTGTGATTAAATATTGTTTTAGACAGTTATTGTGGTTTTTTATATACAAAGTTTACGCTCCTGTCAAGCATAATTTAGTATATTGTAAATAAGTTGAAATATCCAAGTACCTACAACGCTATAGATCATCAAGGGGTTTTTTTTATACCTAATATATGCTAACATACTTTCTTTGAAGCACTGCTTATCGGGTTTTCCAGATTATCAGAGACAGGCTACCGTTAAATCTTCTTAAAGTCAAACACCTGTATGATTTATACTTTTACCTTTGGTCCCAAAGAATTAAGTGAAGGAGACTATATAGTAATAAGTTGGTATATACAATTATGAGTACGAAAATAATCCTTTAGTAGTGGAAATTATGCCCAAAAAGATATTTAAAACATATACATAATACATATTGCTTGGGAAAACACACATTTAACAGATTAAAGTGTTGAATAGGCAACTAAAATAAGTTTACATAATATTGACCTGACCAAACCAGTTTAAATCTTAATTAGTGATCTCTTGATCAGACCATTAAACATAATGGCGTTCAAGTTTATAACTTAATACTGGGTGGTTTTAGGTTTTAATCTTTATCAGGAAACTTTTGATCAGACCACTAAACATATTAAGTTAAATTTATACAAGCCAATTTCAATCTTCATGTGTAAACTGTTGATCAGACCACGACCACAATACATATTAAGTTAACTTAATATTTGGCAATGCCGATCTTCATGCGTGTAAACTGTTGATCAGACCACAATACGTATAAAGTTAACTTAATATTAGCCAATTTCAATGTTCATGTGTAAAGTGTTGATCAGACCACAATACATAAGTTAACTTAATATGTATTAGCCAATTTCAATTTTCATGTGTAAACTGTTGATCAAACCATTGAATATATCATGTTTACTTAATACTGGCTGATTTTAATCTTTATCAGGAAACTTCAGATAAGACCACTGAACATATTAAGTTAACTTCATATTAGCCAATTTAAACCTTAATTCCTAATCTGTTCACTACAGCATATGTAACTAACAGACAACTAAACTAGTCATTTTTTTTTTTTTTTTTTTTTTTATTTTTTTTTTTTTTTTGTGATTTCGATTTATTTTATTTATAGGCTTTTTCTGACCCTTCTTTATTTCTAATAACACCCTATTTGAATATTGTTCCCACTTGTATTACTAAGTTACGTCACTACAATGAGCACAAAAAAAACATATTAAACTATACGTACAAAAATGGTTATTTCGTTCACTCGAGTATTGTGGCTGTTGGGACCCTCGAACTTGGCATATTTCGTTACAGTGTCTGAAAGCGGAACTTATTGGCAGAGAAAGGGGTTACTTGTAGGGTAAAGGCCTTCACAATACAAATGTACAAGGGAAGGGTATATTCCTTAGTGATGGTACCGTACTAAATAACTCACATCTACAATTCTATTCTTCTGTACAAAGATTTACAACATGATTGTTATTTGTAATCTAAAAATTCCAATATTAATTAAAAATAAGTGGAACGGCATTTACTAAACTGAATGCCATCACGTGGATAATAATTAGAGTTATGCTTGTAAGAGTTCGACGTTAATTTGGTGGAGTACTCTAATAAAATAGAACATACATACACATACATATTTACAAATTAGATTGACAAGTTGAAAATCTTAAAATTTTGGTGGAATTCTCAAGAATTGTTAAATTACACTTATCAAGAATGTTAAATTGAAAATAAAGATATTTAAAGATTTAAGGGTATAGTTTAGAGAACTTGTCAATCTAATATTATTAATGTTAAATTTAAATTTACAATACAAGATATTTAAAGATTTAAGGGTAGTTTAGAGAATTTCTCAATCTAATATTATAGATGTTAGATTGGTAATAAAAGATATTTAAAGATTTAAGGGTAGTTTAGAGAACTTCTCAATCTAATATTATTGATGTTAGATTGGTAATAAAAGACATTTAAAGATTTATGGGTAGTTTAGAGAACTTCTCATCTAATATTATTGATGTTAGATTGGTAATAAAAGACATTTAAAGATTTATGGGTAGTTTAGAGAACTTGTCAATCTAATATTCTTGATGTTAAATTGGTAATAAAAGACATTTAAAGATTTATGGGTAGTTTAGAGAACTTGTCAATCTAATATTCTTGATGTTAAATTGGAAATAAAAGATATATATATATAAATTTAGGGGACGTGTGGAGACCTTCTTGATTTCATATTCATATTTATATGTTTACAATGAATTCTAACAGCTGATTGAACAAAATTAGATATGAGTGCTTTTATTTCTGATATGGAAGGTTTGCTTTGCCTTTTATAATCTTCTCCCCTTCACTTTTTAGTCCTTTTCTAGTACCCTTCTTTAATCCTCTGCCTACCTTTACGACCTATTCTCACAGGTTACTGCACCCTTCCAATCTTTCTGCAGTATATTCATGGAATGATCTTATCTTTTCTTAAACGTTGTTCGTGGAACGAAAACTGCCTAATAAAGCACATTTGTCTTATGAGTGTCTTGTAGGGGAAGCTGGTTAGGTACCCTTCATCCACAATCACAATCCTTATCCATATCATTCAATCTAACTGCTGCTAATTTGTTTTGAGAGAGAGCTATGACGCTCTTTGTTAAGCCAATGCTCGTCACCTATAATTTCGTAGAGATAACTTACTCTAGAAAAAATTGATAATATAGACATAAAAGAATTTCATAAATACGTACCATAACATTTTTTCAAACAAAATGATATCATTTTGGTAAGGCCCATGGAATTCTGCAAATTTTCAAAAAGGCCACGGTGATTTGCCAATTTTGTTTTCACACACTTTTCCCGATGACTTGACTACCTTTGTTTGGAACAACTAACATTTAAACAGAGGTGTACATAACTTGGTTTATTTTTCCATGTGCAATATTTATATTTTCCATATCCCTTTAGAAATGTCTTTCTTCAATAAGTAAGGTATAATAATATACTTGTCTTATTCAGAGGCCCTCTCTGGCTTGAGGTAGTTTGAAAATCCTTATCATTTAGATACTTTTTAAAATTGTTACGCCCCTGTTTTTTTTAGACAATAAATTACTTTATGATCAAATAACTCTATTAATACAAAGGGATGATGTTTAGTCCAATGAACTTTGGATAAAGGAACATCAAATATCACCCTTTTTTAGGGGAGTAACAGTCTAAAGAAGAACATTCCGTTCATCTTATTTAGATTGTTACTCCTCTCTGTTAAATTTATAAGGGGAGTAACAATCAAAAGAAGTGCCATCTTTTATACACCTCAAGCCTCAAGACGTATGTTAATGCTTGTTATCTATTACACTCTAGATATAAGAAGACGAAATATGCGGATACATCAGTATACAACTGTTTTTACCTTTTGTTTTATTTACTGTAGTTGGTTATTACGGGATGAAGTCAGTCTCTTTATAAGTTTATTTTTGTTATTAATTAGGAAGGCGTGTGTTCTTCTTCTCTTCAGGATTACAAAATTATATTGATTTTTTACTTTCCTGATTTTTTAGTTTCCTTCGAGAGTCTTCAGGCTCCTACCGAATACTAGAACACAATATCGCACAAGTTTGACCTCTTTTTACTCTCTCATATAAAGAAAAAGTATTGTGATGGCACGAGATTTTGATGGATTTACACGTTTTAATGTCCCCTGAGTCCAAAAAAAGGGGGTTTTAAAAAAATGTCTGTCGTCTGTCTGTCCTGACGTCTGGAGGCTAAACTACTGGGCCGATTTTGACAAAATTTGGCTCGCTTGTTTAGAAAAATTATATACCCCGAGGTGGAATCGAGAAGCGATTTAGCTCCCAAATTTGGGGACGCCAAGCCCCAAAAACTCTCAAAAACGTAAAAAAAATTATTTCTCGTAAACAGTTCCGACGATTTTGAGTGAAAAAAATCTAAATTTGTAGTCCATTTAAATACGAATCTCTAACGATGTAAGCCGTTTCCCCTGGAAAACTCTAGTTCCAGAGAAAATAGCTTAAAACGTGAACAGATATAGAGGGTTCGTTTCCCCGCCAAGAAGTTATTTTTATGATAAATTTGGATGAAACGTTTAATAATAATTAAATTTACCCTACGAAAACTAAGATATTATGAATACTCATATTATTATAAGAAAGTTTGTCTGAGTTGTCTTGGCTTGGAACGATTTTTTAAAAAATAATTGTGGGTATACGCGAGTGAAAACAATTGCCTGCTGATTTTTCCGATTTTACTTTTTGCCATTATAAGTAGGCAATTATAAATAACCATAATACGACTGCTTGCTCTATACACGCCAACAAGTAAGGAAATAATAAACTTAAATGATTCTTTTAACAAAAGAAATGACTCTTTATCTATAGGTACATACCTGATTTCATCTTATATGATTCCTATTTTATTTTAATCTTAAGTAATATCATGAACCCGCTTAAATATAATAATTGGGTGGTTATTTTGACAATCCTTACTTATGATTAATTATAAAATCTTTATAACATTAAATTTAACTCATTTTTATTGTAAATTAAGTTTCTTCCGGAAATTTACTATGCAAATTTGATTTTAACATTTTCATCACCGCGAGCATACTATTTTCATGTAATGTTGCTTCTATATTGAACTAAAATGTATTACTGTATTACTTTTAAAGTTAGGATTCATTTTAAAGTGTCCTATGGATCCAGGAGGGTTATCTATTAAATACGTACCTATACTAAATCAATTTTTTGTCCCTCTCTTAAAATTACCTAAATAACAAAAAATGTTCTAATATACAATGCTCACAAGCGCATAAAATCATTCTTGAGTTTTAGGTGGGTATTATATCTGTGTGTGGGAGGTAGTGGGCACTATCTCCATTTTTTACGAAATTGAGGTTTTAACAGTTTCCTATTCATNTACTTTAGTTCGAAATGATGAGTTAGAATCAAACTAAAGTTTTCACTGAAGCCTAGGTATACCTATTTACTTTAGTTCGAAATGATGAGTTAGAATCAAACTAAAGTTTTCACTGAAGCCTAGGTATACCTATTTACTTTAGTTCGAAATGATGAGTTAGAATCAAACTAAAGTTTTCACTGAAGCCTAGGTATACCTATTTACTTTAGTTCGAAATGATGAGTTAGAATCAAACTAAAGTTTTCACTGAAGCCTAGGTATACCTATTTACTTTAGTTCGAAATGATGAGTTAGAATCAAACTAAAGTTTTCACTGAAGCCTAGGTATACCTATTTACTTTAGTTCGAAATGATGAGTTAGAATCAAACTAAAGTTTTCACTGAAGCCTAGGTATACCTATTTACTTTAGTTCGAAATGATGAGTTAGAATCAAACTAAAGTTTTCACTGAAGCCTAGGTATACCTATTTACTTTAGTTCGAAATGATGAGTTAGAATCAAACTAAAGTTTTCACTGAAGCCTAGGTATACCTATTTACTTTAGTTCGAAATGATGAGTTAGAATCAAACTAAAGTTTTCACTGAAGCCTAGGTATACCTATTTACTTTAGTTCGAAATGATGAGTTAGAATCAAACTAAAGTTTTCACTGAAGCCTAGGTATACCTATTTACTTTAGTTCGAAATGATGAGTTAGAATCAAACTAAAGTTTTCACTGAAGCCTAGGTATACCTATTTACTTTAGTTCGAAATGATGAGTTAGAATCAAACTAAAGTTTTCACTGAAGCCTAGGTATACCTATTTACTTTAGTTCGAAATGATGAGTTAGAATCAAACTAAAGTTTTCACTGAAGCCTAGGTATACCTATTTACTTTAGTTCGAAATGATGAGTTAGAATCAAACTAAAGTTTTCACTGAAGCCTAGGTATACCTATTTACTTTAGTTCGAAATGATGAGTTAGAATCAAACTAAAGTTTTCACTGAAGCCTAGGTATACCTATTTACTTTAGTTCGAAATGATGAGTTAGAATCAAACTAAAGTTTTCACTGAAGCCTAGGTATACCTATTTACTTTAGTTCGAAATGATGAGTTAGAATCAAACTAAAGTTTTCACTGAAGCCTAGGTATACCTATTTACTTTAGTTCGAAATGATGAGTTAGAATCAAACTAAAGTTTTCACTGAAGCCTAGGTATACCTATTTACTTTAGTTCGAAATGATGAGTTAGAATCAAACTAAAGTTTTCACTGAAGCCTAGGTATACCTATTTACTTTAGTTCGAAATGATGAGTTAGAATCAAACTAAAGTTTTCACTGAAGCCTAGGTATACCTATTTACTTTAGTTCGAAATGATGAGTTAGAATCAAACTAAAGTTTTCACTGAAGCCTAGGTATACCTATTTACTTTAGTTCGAAATGATGAGTTAGAATCAAACTAAAGTTTTCACTGAAGCCTAGGTATACCTATTTACTTTAGTTCGAAATGATGAGTTAGAATCAAACTAAAGTTTTCACTGAAGCCTAGGTATACCTATTTACTTTAGTTCGAAATGATGAGTTAGAATCAAACTAAAGTTTTCACTGAAGCCTAGGTATACCTATTTACTTTAGTTCGAAATGATGAGTTAGAATCAAACTAAAGTTTTCACTGAAGCCTAGGTATACCTATTTACTTTAGTTCGAAATGATGAGTTAGAATCAAACTAAAGTTTTCACTGAAGCCTAGGTATACCTATTTACTTTAGTTCGAAATGATGAGTTAGAATCAAACTAAAGCTTTCACTGAAGCATAGGTATACCTATTTACTTTAGTTCGAAATGATTTAAATGAGGTTAGAACTGAAGTTGTGCTTTAGTTGGAGTTATTGTGGAGTAGTAGGTAGGATGAGGAACCGATGGCAAGCTGAAGTTCGAACTTCGAACTAAATTCTTAGTGCAATGTTTGAATTGATTTATATATTATGTATATAATATATTATGTCAACAATTGTATATTATGTTTTGTCTTTACAGCGTAGTTTTATTGATACACCAGAGGGTACCACAGGCTCGTTTAAAAAAAAGTAGGAAGGAGTATGGGAAGTCGACAGGCAATCAGTGAAGTACCAGTGAGGTTCAGTAGGTTAGGGCTTCCCTTCGCAGAAATGCCCTCTCATATAAATTTAATTTCTGTCAAACACCCCAACCCCCCACTTCAGGTTGTCGGAAATAAGTGTGGCAATGTTGTGGGATATAATAGTACGGAGTGACCTTGAAACAAGTTGACTCAGCCTGGTCTTTCGCTTGTTTATCGTCGTTTCCAGCTAACGAGCTCCCCAACCCAAGTCTAGCCAGGATCCTCCCAATCAAAAATCCTCACATCCACCTAATTGTTTTTTCGGAAATATATTTTTTATTTATTTATTTATTTTTGTCGTAGAAAAGAAGAGGGGGGGGGGGATTACAGTTTTTTCCTCTTTTCATTTTCAGGGGGGCCAAAGGTTTTTTTTCGCAGTCCGTCCTAGTTTCCTAGTTTCGTCGGGTTTTATAGGGAACGTCGATAATTTATCGCGAGGCGGCGAGGAGATCGGTGGAGTCTAAGGCCTCGGTCTAGCGAGGAAGGGGTTAGCCGAGTGTCGGGGTCAAAAATGGTGCTTAGACGCGCGTGCGCGTTAAGAAGCGAGTTTAAGCTCCGCCCACCGGGGGTCCGGGAAGCTCCTCCCACTCGCTCACCACGCCCCGTAATCGCCCAGTTGCCGCTTGTCGCTTGTTCTTCCCACATCGCGTGTCTTTCTCCTCTCGTCCCGTCTTTCTTTCATTTATATAAAAAACACTTCATTTTTTTTTTTTTTTTTTTTTTTTTTTTTTTTTTTTTTTTTTTTTTTTTTTT